>OY821522.1:14038575-14213575 GCA_963682025.1 Cordilura impudica | reverse complement strand
ATTTACCTTTTGCTTAGTAAATTTTCTTCAAAATTTACCTTTCCTTAGCAAATTTTCTTAAAAATTTACCTTTCCTTAGTAAATTTTCTTAAAAATTTTATCTTTCCTTAGTAAATTTTCTCAAAAATTCTGAAAATTCACCTTTTGCTTGGTAAATTTTCTTAAAAATTTACCTTTCCATAGTAAATTTTCTTGAAAATTTACCTTTCCTTAATAAATTTTCTTAAAAATTTACCATTCCTTAGTAAATTTTGTTAAAGATTCCAAAAATTAACCTTTTGTTTAGTAAATTTTCTTAAAAATTTACCTTTCCGTAGTAATTTTTTTTAATAATTGACATTTCCATAGGAAATTTTCTCAAAGATTTACCTTTCCTTAGTAAATTTTCTTAAAAATTTACCTTTCCTTAGTAAATTTTCTTAAAAATTCCAAATATTTACCTTTCCTTAGTAAATTTTCTTAAAAATTCCAAAGATTTACCTTTTGCTTAGTAAATTTTCTAAAAATTTACCTTTCTATAGTAATTTTTTTTTTACAAATTTACCTTTCCATAGTAAATTTTCTTAAAAATTTACCCTTTCTTAGTAAATTTTCTTATAAATTTAGCTTTCCTTAGTAAATTTTCTTAAATATAACCTTTCCTTAGTAAATTTTTTAAAAAATTTACCTTTCCTTAGAAAATTTTCAAAGTTTCGTTTTTTAAAAAAGAAATGTTTTTTCATAATGACTAGATATTAATTATAAATGAGCTAATTATTTCAAGATTTTAAGAAACTTTAAATAATTTTGGTAAGTTTTCAACGCGTTCGATGTAAGAACTATTAAATTGATTGTTATAGAAAAATTTCCATATTATTAGTCACTTAATGTAAAATTTGTTTTAATAATTTATAATGTTTTCATAAAAATTGTCGAAATAATAGCAGCTAAATGGATTTATTTTCATATGTGTAAAGAAAAACTATACAACAGAACTTCATATGAAATTTGTTAAAATGAAAAAAAATAAATAAAAATATATAAGCACTAGCTGGACCCGGCAAACGTTGTTTTGCCCTCAATGAATTTTTTGTTTTAGTTAGAATCTGTATATACCTATATAAAAAAAACGTTTTTGCATTTGTCAATATTAATTGAAAACTGTTAAAGAAAAACCACGTTTTATTTATGAAAGTGAAAATAAATATTTATTGTAACATACATATAAGAATGACCAATATATTTCTATTATTGTAATTCTAAAAAGAATGAACAATATTTTTAGCTTCATTATTCTGTCAGTAAATGAAAAAATTTGCTGGCTTTCCGACACGGGAACATGTCACATGTAGTTGCTCGTGGGAAAAACAACTGTTTTCGAGGTCCAAACCACATATTTGCAATGATTGTCCTTGAGATTTATTAATGGTCATGGCAAAGGCCAATCTGATCGGAAATTGCAATCTTTTGAATATTATCGGTGTGTCGGTAGAAATCATAAGAATTCTTGGCAGCAAAACATGTTCTCCTTAAAATTTTCCTTTGAGAATTGTGGCCTCAATAACATTGGGCATTATTCTCTCAACAATTATCCTGGTTCCAGTACATAGTCTCGGAGCGTTGAGGTTACGTAGCAAAATTATTGGAGAACCAACTTTTAATTTTAATAAATGTGGCGGTAGACCGGGCACATCAAGTGAATTCAAAATTTCTGTTGGAGAATTGACTATCCATAGATTTGAAATAAACGTTTTGGAATCAATCATGTCTGAATAACAACATTAATATTATCGACATCGACATTTTTTTGAGGCTAAAATAGCTCTTTCACTTAACCAATCATGGTTACGATATTGATTTTGAATGTCAGGGAACACATTTTCAATTATTTCATCGTGTGACGATATAAATTGACAAAAATCTTGTGGATATTTTAATAGTTTGAATGGTTGGGCTAATATTAATTTTACCATTACCAAGATCAAGTAGTTGTTTTGAAAATTGAGCAGCCGTTGGATCATTTTGAATCATACTCGCATGTATGTTGTTAATTTGATAATATTGATGATTTTCAGCAGGCATTTATTTCCTCAGCATAGGTTGATTTTCGTATGACTGGCAATGTTTGACGAAAATCTCCAGATAATAAAATCAAAGCTCCACCAAAAAGTCTTTAATTGCCCTTCAAATCTTTTAAAGTTATATGTAATGCTTCTTAGGAATATTTGTGTAATAATACCGCATTTTTGCAGAACTTTTGCCATACTGGAATGGTTTTTGATATTACATACGGCATTCTCATTCGTTTGTACGTTTAACGGTGATTTGAGGGCTGAGTGAGCTGTACGACCACCATGCAATAATGTTACGGCTATTCCGGACGAAGCAATAGCCAATGCAATTTTCCTTACTTTTTGGTTAGAATGTTTATACATAAAAACTTTTGTGAATTTTGTAACTTACAAAATTTAAATAAATTTGACAACTCATTATTTTTTGAACGACACCGCCATCTACCGGGTCCAACAAAATTTTTTTTGGCATCATCTAACATATATATATGTATATTCTTAGTTTTAGTGAAATCGCACCGTAAATAAGAATATTCGAAATAACTTTATCCCAGCGCCACCTATCGGGTCCATTTATACATACAAAAATTTCTTATGACGAAACATACATACATTCTGAATTGCAGTCACACCTCACTGAAAATAATAATTTTGTTTATAACTTGACCCCAACGTCAGCTAGAGGGTTAAAGCTAAAAAACAAACACAGAAGAGCTCGAAGCGAACCTATGGTGCGAATCTTAGCTCGACAGCTCTTATGGTTGCGGAGATAATTCGTTACAAACAAATGCACCAACGTTTTTATATACATCTTATATATAAAATTCTTCTGTCGCGGTGTTTGTGGTAAAATTCCGCCGAAACGGCTCGACCGATTCTCATGAAATTTTGTGCGCATATTGGGTAGGTCTGAGAATCGGACAACGTCTATTTTTTTTTTTGATAGGGCCACTGGGAGGGGTACCCCCATACAAAGTGAACTTTTAAAATCAGATATCTGGAGTACTATGATAGCCATAAGTGCCACGCCCGCTTGAGATATCAAAAAAAAATACCTGTTGTCTGTTTCTGAGACCTACCCAACATCCACACAAAATTTCATGAAAATCGGTCAAGCCGTTTCGGAGGAGTTCAATTACAGAGACCGCGACACGAGAATTTTATATATAAGAAGTTAAACTCCTCCTTTTTTGTTTTTCATTTTATTTTTTTGTTTAGAGCGATTTGACTGCAATTCAAAATGTATGTATGTTTTATCATAGGAAATTTTTGTATGTATAAATGGACCCGATAGGTGGCGCTGGGGTAAAGTCATTTCGAATATTCTTATTTACGGTGCGATTTTACTGAAGCTAAGAATGTACATATATGTATGTTAGATGATGGCAAAATTTTTTTTGTTGGACCCGGTAGATGGTTCTGGCGTTCGAAAAATAATGAGTTGTCAAATTTATTTAAATTTTATAAGTTCCAAAATTCACAAACATTTTTATATACAAATATTCTAACCAAAAAAGAAGGAAAAATTGCATTGGCTATTGCTTTATCCCGAATAGCCGCAACATTATTGCATGGTGGTCGCACAGCTCATTCAGCACTCAAATCACCGTTAAATGTACAAACGAATGAGAATGCCGTATTAATATAAAAAAAACATTCCGGTATGGCAAAAGTTCTGCAAAAATGCAATATTATTATTTGGGATGAATATAACATGGCTTACAAACATTCCTTAGAAGCACTACATAGAACTTTAAAAGATTTGAAAGGCAATGGAAGACTTTTTGGTGGAGCTCTCATTTTATTATCCATGATCCAACGGCTGACCAGTTTTCAAAACAACTACTTGGTTAAGTGAAAGAACTGTTTCAGCCGCAAAAATTTTTGATGTCGATAATATTAATGTTATTATTCAAGACATGATTGATTCCGAAAGTGTTATTTCAAATCTATGGATAGTGTTGTTGAAGAAAATGAAGCAGTCAATTATCCAACAGAATTTTTGAATTCACTTAATGTACCTGATCTACCTCCACATTTATTAAAATTAAAAGTTGGTTCTCCAATAATTTTGCTACGTAACCTCAACGCTCCGAGACTATGTAATGGCACCAGGTTAATTGTTGAGAGGATAATACTCAATTCTCAAAGGCAAATTTAAAGGAGAACATGTCTTGCTGCCAAGAATTCCTATGATTCATACCGACACACTGATAACATTCAAAAGATTGCAATTTCCGAACAGATTGGGCTTTACCATGACCATCAATAAATCTCAAGGACAATCATTGCAAATATGTGGTTTGGACCTTGAAACCAGTTGTTTTTCCCGTGTCGGAAAGCCAGCAAATTTATTAATTTATTTTTTTATATAGATATATACAGATTCTAACTAATATTAAAAATTCATTGAGGACAAAACAACGTTTGCCGGGTCCAGCTAGTATATAAATATAAATTAAAAATTAAAAATGAAAAATTAAAAATTTAAATTAAAAATTTAAATTAAAAATTAAAAATAAAAAATTAAAAATTAAAAAAAAAAAATTAAAAACTTAATATTTAAAATTAAAAATTAAAAATAAAAATTAAAAATTAGAAATTAAAAATTAAAAATTAAAATAAAAAATTAAAATTAAAAATTTAAAACTTAACATTTAAAATTAAAAATTAAAAATTAAAAATTAAAAATTAAAAATTAAAAATTAAAAATTAAAAATTAATAATTTAAAATTTAAAATTAGAAATTAAAAATTAAAAATTAAACATTAAAAATTAAAAATTAAAAATTAAAAACTAAAAATTAAAAATTTAAAACTAAAATTAAAATTAAAATTAAAATTAAAATTAAAATTAAAATTAAAAAATAAAAATTAAAAATTAAAAATTAAAAATTAAAATAAAAATTAAAAATTAAAAATTAAAAATTAAAAATTAAAAATTAAAAATTTAAAATTTAAAATTAGAAATTAAAAAT
This sequence comes from Cordilura impudica, assembly GCA_963682025.1. Lineage (NCBI taxonomy): Eukaryota > Metazoa > Arthropoda > Insecta > Diptera > Scathophagidae > Cordilura > Cordilura impudica. Next base: position 14,208,547 of record OY821522.1, on the reverse strand, counting down.
TAAAGATTAAAAATTAAAAATTAAAGATTAAAAATTAAACATTAAAAATTAAAATAAAAAATTAAATTATAATTTTAAAAATTAAAAATTAAAATTAAAATTAAAATTAAAAATTAAAAATTAAAAATTAAAAATTAAAAATTAAAGATTAAAGATTAAAAATTAAAAATTAAAGATTAAAAATTAAATTATAATTTTAAAAATTAAAAATTAAAAATTAAAAATTAAAAATTAAAAATTAAAAATTAAAAATTAAAAATTAAAAATTAAAAATTAAAAATTAAAAATTAAAAATTAAAAATTAAAAATTAAAAATTAAAAATTAAAAATTAAAAATTAAAAATTAAAAATAAAAAATTAAAAATTAGAAATTAAATATTAAAAATATAAAATTAAAAATTAAAAATTAAAAATCAAAAATTAAAAATTAAAAATTAAAAATTAAAAATTAAAAATTAAAAATTAAAAATTAAAAATTAAAAATTAAAAATTAAAAATTAAAAATTAAAAATTAAAAATTAAAAATTAAAAATTAAAAATTAAAAATTAAAAATTAAAAATTAAAAATTAAAAATTAAAAATTAAAAATTAAAAATTAAAAATTAAAAATTAAAAATTAAAAATAAAAATTAAAAATTAAAAATAAAAAATTAAAAATTAAAAACTTAACATTTAAAATTAAAAATTAAAAATTAAAAATTAAAAATTAAAATTAAAAAATGAGAAATAAAAATTAAAAATTAAAAATTAAAAATTAAAAATTAAAAATTAAAAATTAAAAATTAAAAATAAAAATTAAAAATTAAAAATTAAAAATTAAAAATTAAAAATTAAAACTTTAAACTTAAAAATTAAAAATTAAAATTTAAAAATTAAATATTAAAAATTAAAAATTAATTAATTAAAAATTAAAAATTAACAATTAATAATTAAAAATTAAAAATTAAAAATTTTAAATTTAAAATTAAAATTAAAAATTAAGAATTAAAAATTAAAAATTTAAAATTAAAAATTAAATATTAAAAATTAAAAATTAAAAATTAAAAATTAAAAATAAAAAATTTAAAATTTAAAACTTAAAATTTAATATTAAAAATTAAAAATTAAAAATAAAAAATTAGAAATTAAATATTTAAAATTTAAAATTAAAAATTAAAAATTTGAAATTTAAAATTAAAAATTAAAAATTAAAAATTAAAAATTAATAATTAAAAATTAAAAATTAAAAATTAAAAATTAGAAATTAAAACTTAAAAATTAAAAATTAAAAATTAAAAATTAAAAATTAAAAACTAAAAATTAAAAATTAAAAATTTAAACTAAAAATTAAAAATTAAAAATTAAAAATAGACATAAATTTTTGTTGCCACATTTTCGTGTTATTTTAAACGCGTCAAAAGGAATTTGCGATCGAGTTTGGAGTTTTATTTTTTGAAAAACGCAACCATGTCCGAAATGTGAACGAATAAAATGGCTGGGGATATTTATATAATATATTGTCATAATAAAGCCGCTAATTAATTGTGATAGATTAATTGTATTACATGCACATTTAGAAACTAAAAATTCTCAGCAAGATTATATGAACAAATAATAAAAATTCGTTATGAAATGTTTTTGAAATTCTTCTATTAAATTATTATTGTTTGTTTGCTTAGGCGGATTTTTGTAATTTAAATTTCAACACCTTCCTGACCACCAATAGCTCTGAAACTTTAACCATTTACGTAGGGTGAATTACAACATATTATTTAATGACTATATACAGAATTTGATTTATCACTAATCCTCGCGGTTAAAATGAATGCGTTTGTTGAGGTGAATTTTTGTAATTAAATTTTCACTCGTTTCCCGATTAGCTAGAGCTCTGATATGTACTTTCAGTATTTACCTAAAGTGGAGGACAACACATTATTAAAGATTCTAAGATTTTTTCTATAGGGAAAGTGTTCAGAATTAGATAAACTGTCTAACAATATTTTTTATCATAGCCCCATATAAAGCTGCTTTCCGAAATTCAATTAAATATATCGGCTTAAGTCTAGTTTAATGGCTGCTCCCCAATTTTTTTAATTTTTTGGAGGGGATAGGGGCTTTGGGTGTGATTTAGGAGAAATAATTTTTTTTTTGCGGTCGAGGCTATTTTCGGAGTTATGTACCGACAAAGCTTTGACTTTGATTTGTACATAACTTTGTTACTTATTATTGGATTTCAGCAATGTATATATTTGAAAGCTTACTTGAGTGCCTTCCATTTGGTGTTTCAAAATTCGAAATCCATTAACCAGTTATTAACCTATTGATTTTTTTTTTTTATTTTTTTACAATTTTTTTTTTTGAAAACGTCCCATTATTTCATAAAATGATCTATATAATGTTGGTATTGACAGCATCCGGCTGAAAGCCGGGTCCACTAGCTTCAGTTCGATGTATGTTTTGACCTCATAGGCATTTCAGGACCGGAGATATTAGGGATTTTACCTACACTTTTTATTACTATTATTCTACTCTTATTTATCCGTCCTATTATGAAAATTTTTTTGAATAATATATATATAATACATTATGGATTAATTTCTCCAAAGTGTAGGCAAAATCCCTAATATCTCCGGTCCTGAAATGGCTAGGAGGTCAAGGCGTACATCGAAATGAAGCTGGTGGACCCAGCTTTCATTCAGTTGTTGTAAATACCAACATTATATAGATGATTTTATGAGATAATGGGACGTTTTCGAAAAAAAATTTAAAAAAAAAATACAAAAAAATCAATAGGTTATAATGGGTTATGGATTTCAAATTTTGAAACATCAAATGAAAGGCACTCAAGTAAGTTTTCAAATATATATATTGCTGTAATCCGATAATAAGTAACAAAGTATCTACAAATCAAGATCAAAGCTTTGTCGGTCCATAACCCCGAAAATAGGTTCGACCGCAAAAAAAAAATTATTTCTCCTAAATCACACCAAAAGCCACTATCCAATCCAAAAAAAATTAAGGAAATCGGGGTATAGCCACTATACTAGACTTGTTCCAATATATCATACCAAAAATTGCATTAATTTTATTTTTGTTTTTAAGAATTAAGCGACGTAAATTTATATGTCCATGATCGATCAATATTTGGGTTGAGCTATGTCCGCTATGCATTTTCAGACCTAGTCCCCATTCACATGACCCCTATGAGATAGACTTAAACTACCATAGACTCACATCATATAGATCTTGGTCAAATTTGGCTTGATTGTGTTTATTACACACAATAATTAGTTGTCCAAAAATAAACCCTAAAGGGGATTTCTAAGTCATAGCCCCCATATAAAGCTGCTTCCCTTTCTTCACTTATTTGGACAAATTTTTATCATATTTGATTTGTATGTTTTTGCAAAAAAATATGAGACTACTAGATATGATCAGGACCAGTCTAATTTTTGACCTATTCCCTATGTAAATATAGCATCCGATATGAACTATTTCATATCTGCAGGCAAAAAAATTAACAACATTTTCACTCTAATTGCTTTATGCTTATTTTCTATATCCAATGGACTTGAAACCAATTTTTTAAACGCATGGTATAATCTTTCGTTAATTGAAATATTTTTTAGCTATTAAGTTTATTGCAGAAAGTTCGTTGTTAATAAAAAATTTACTTTTTGAAAAATGCGGTTTTTAGGGAAAGAGTACTTTTTTAAAAACAGGTATTTTTCTAATAAAATGTAATATCTACGAAAGCGCACTTTTGTAAAGAAAGGTAATTTTGAAAAAAGTAGTTTGTTAAGAAAAAGTACTTTTTTAATCAAAGGTACTTTTTAAGAAGTAGTACTTTATTAAGAAAAGATACTTTCTTAAGAAAAATTAATTTTAAGAAAGGTACTTTTATAAGAAAAGGTTCTTTTTTAAAAAAGTTACTTTTATAAAAAAATTTTTTTAAAGTTACTTATTTAAAAAGTGCTTTAAAAAAAGTTTTCCTTTTTTAAAAATGATGCATTTAAAAAAAAAATTATTTTTAACAAAATTTTACTTTTTTAAATACAACACAATGATACTATTTAAAAAGTTCAAATTTTTTTAAAAAAAGGATACTGTTTTAAAAAAGAATACTTTAAAAAGGACTCTTTTTTTTTAAAAGGGTAATATTGGTTTTAAAAACTGGGTACTTTTTTTAAAAAAGCAACCTTCTTTTAAAATACGCTTTTGTTTAAATTTTACTTTTTAAAAAAAGAGTACTTAAAAAAAGAAAATTTTTAAAAAGAGAGTACTTTTCAAAAAATGGGTAATTAAAAAATGCTTTTCTAAAAATGGGTTCTTTTTTAAAGTGTAATTTTAAAACGAGTGTAATTATTAAAAAAAGTGCTATTTAAAAATAATGCTACTTAAAAAAAATATGATTTAAAAAAGTGTACTTTTTTAAAAAACAGTAATTTACAAAAAGGGTACTTTTTGTTATGGTCCTAAACACCTAATGTTTAGTCCCAACAAGTCCTAACGTTTAGTCCTATCAAGTCCTAACCGCGGATTTGCCTATTGTGTTTTAGCGCTGGCAAGCGCTGTCAATCGACGCCCAAACGGCGTCAATGTTGCTGTAAAAGGAAAGAAGAAAAAAAAGGATAGGCAAAGACAAGTAGGCTCTCTCACGGTTAAGTCAGATCAGCGCACTTACTTATCTTTATCTGCCACTGTTCTGACTTTTCCCCCTTTATTTATATTAAATCTTAAAACTAATTAAAAATAACTATAACAACAATGAAAAAATAAAAATTGCATTGATAATGTAAAATTAATAATAAAAAAAAAGACAAACATTAACCATAACGCAATGCAGTTCATGGTCATGGCATACTTAACCAATAACAAAAAGAAAACAAATAATAATATTGCAAATACCGTGGGAAAAACAAAAAGACATACGTTTACATTTAATATACGCGGAAATTTACAAAAAGAGAATTTAATCAATGCCATTGCTAAAAATTGCAATAACAGAACATTGCGATACAAAAAAAAACTCTAAAAAAAAGAATACAAACATAAGCAAGCCAACGCATGGTAACCAAAAAAAAATAAACAGCACAACACCTGTCAATGCGGAACAATATCGTATTGCTCCACATTGAAAGTGACAAAAAATTCAAACATAAGCAAATGGGCCAATGTACGTCACCATGCCAAATTGGGTTGTATGTATGTTTCTTGAATAAACATTTAATAACTACGCTCGAGAAAAATCGATCGTTATTAATTAAATAAATTTATATTTCAGTTATGGTTACTTGCAGTATTATTATTGTTTCTGTTATGTTATATTTTAATTGTTATTATTAGTATTATTATTATTATTATTATTATTATTATTATTATTATTATTTTTATTATTATTATTATTATTATTATTATTATTATTATTATTATTATTATTATTATTATTAGTACAGGTATCAATGATCTAATCCTATACTAGTCTTATACTATCTTTGTACAATATTACATGCATGTGAAACTCTGTTTCACAACATTCCACCCCCTTTCCACGGAAACGATTCCAACATCGTTTACCAGCGACGCTGAACTGACACGCTGCTTCTGCTGTCGCTATTGTTGATGATGATAATGATAATCTTGATGCTGAAGATGATGTTGATGTTGATGATAATGTTGTTGCTGATGATAGTGTTGCTGTTAGGGCTGCTGATAATAACAAAACTGATAAGGACGAATCCGGAGCCAATGCTGATGAAGAAGATACTACTAATGACGATAATTTCGACAGTCGCTGTCTGGTTTACTGATCGGGCACCACAATGCGTCTTTTTAATCTAGCATGTGCATGACCGTTAACTTTCACGTCGTCGCATATAACCATTCCTGTGATTCAATTCCAATGCTACACCATGACAACCGTTGGTCTGTTGCTTTATAAAACGGATTCTTAGCCACCTTCTTTGTAAAATCTGACTTTGGCTGGCCACTTCGTTAAACAAATTTTGGCCTGTCGCTTGGATGAAGTACAAAGGCGATCAGACGACATTGATGATTGAGTTCCAATACAGAATCATAACAAAAAAAAAACGAGGTTCGGCCTGCTGCAAACTCATGACAATACTTCCGGCGGAATGCATAATCTCCCACGAGACCACAGGTGTTGGTGTGTCGAACCCATAATTCGTTGGCACTTACCGTAATATTCAATGTAAGCCCTGGCATTCTCCGATGACCTTCAATAATGCAAAGGGATGCGACTGGTTAATTCATCGCCACAGGAATCATCTTGCTGCCTGGCCAAACCAATATAGCTCGTTTTGGCCATTTGCTTTTGGCAGCGCCCCTCACAAAGTAAACAGGAGTTTTGTTCTGCTGAACTATGTCATCGTTGCCCCGAGGCAGATGATATGATTTATGAAACATCTTGACCCCTTGCTCCACTGGCCACCTCATCAGCTAACCCGGAACAACCATATCTTGTCACAACGGCCTTTCCAATTTGTGCGGGCATAAGCCAATAGATAGCATACCAAATTCTCGATGGACTCTTCTCTCTTTCTTGTGCCCAGCTTTCTGTCCTGTCAGCCTACTGCTTCTAGCTGCTTTCTTGATGAATGCTGATCAGCATCGCTCTCACTGGACTTGGGTTGGAATTCCCTAGCTTTACTAATATAACAAAAAAGGAGCATTTCCTCTACTATTTACAACTAACTAAACTATAGATATATTTTCTACTCATATTTTAATATAGTAATTCCCTTTTTTTTTTTTCTTTGAACAATAACTATTTCAAGATTAATTCCTTCTTTTCTTTTTTTTCAAATTCTTTCTTCTGCTAATATAATATGTACATATACATATATATTAATTTTTTTTTTCTTTCTTTAAATATGTTTCTCTCAATATGAGTATGCTTAAAGTATATTTTAATATATCTCCTTTTTTTTTTAATATATTATTTCTTTTTCTAAATATGAATTCATATTTTCCTTTTTTTTATGTATGTTAATATATATATATGTATTTTCTTTTTTAAATATGTAGTTAGTTTTTCTTTTTTTTCTTCTAAATTTATATGTTTAATGTCTATATATTCTTTTTCTTTTAACAAGTATGTATATTACCATTTTTTTTTTCTTTAAAATATGTGTTTTTAAATAGATATATATGTTTGACCTCTAAATCTTCTTCCTTTTTTTTTTTTTTTTAACAAATATGTATGCTACTATCTATATATATGCATTGTTTTTGTTTATTTTTTTTTTTTTTTAAATATGTATGTATGGGGAGACCTCCCATTTTTTTTTCTTATCCTTATTGCTCTTTTCTTTTTTACGGAGGGGGCCTCCCATCTTTTCTTATTGTTTTTTTTTTATGCTTATATATATATATATATTTTTTTTTATACCATATTTTTTTTCTGTGGGGAGTCTTCTCTTTAAAATTTTTTTTCTAGGTGAGGAGAACTCCCATCTTTTCTCATTATTATTACATATATATTTTTTTCTTTTTTCAATCGTTTTTAGTTTTAAAACGTGAGGAATCTCCCATCTTTTCTCGTTATTAATATATATATATTTTTTTTTACATGGGGAGATTTCCCATCTTTTCCTATTATTATTTTTTTTTCTGTTCTTTTTAAATATATTTTCTCCTCCATCAGAGTGTCCGCTGCGTCCGAAAAGTATCTCGTGAGCCTCGTCGGCCCAACCGTAGGAGTGCGGCGACCATCCAGACGACTCCAAATTCCAGTTATCTCCAACCTATGCTAAAAGAAAAATGTCATAGGAAAAAAAAAACCAATACTCAGCTAATATAATACCAATACGCATTTACACCTTTGACAGAAAAACAACTCAAATCACTGTATTTTAATGAGTGGTTACTTTTGCTCTAATAAAAAAAAAACTACAACCACATTCAATAGACTAACTAACAACTATTACCTTCACTTAATTGCGATTTGCTTCGGACACAGATCCGCACGAAAAAGCACTTATGCCCAACAGCAGAGCTATTCCTATTTCTACAGCAATAAGACACCAACAAGCCGATCCATCGGTGGTCCGACCAAAATCATATCTAATCCCCCTTGTATACACATGTCCCACCTAAAATTTCCAAAACACTTCAAAATAAACAACAACAAATTAAGGCACGTGTCCCTCCTAGACACTACCACCCATATAAAGCATGACTGCACACAACGCGTCATCCTTCGCCGGAGCAGAACGGTTTCCTGCTGCATTCCGAAAAACCGGAAACGGGCCACTGTGAGGCTATTCTCGGCAAAAACTCTAACCACAGTGTATGCCGCGAATTTTGCGAGACTCGCTTCTGATTCCCCATACCAGATTCAATGCGTTGAACCATTCTTAACCACTGAGGTGTGCCCGCTACACATGGCGTCACCCTCCATATAAAAAAACTGAGGCTTCCTGGTGGGAGAAACTTGACGGCGGGTTACGCGTAAACCCCCAACCTTCCCCTCACCACCTTAAATACACAACACAAAATAATAAAAAAAAACTTCATTACGGACGTATGTATACAACTAAATGATGGACATATGCTTTCAGTTCAGGATACCCATTAACAACTAGGGAGAATATACGTGAATGGCCCTTTCGCCATTCACGAAGAAAACCCCGTGCGTACTCCTTCTGCCTAGACCCGAAACCAACTAATTTCAGATCCGATAGCGTATTTAACGACCTGCAAAGCGTTCGTTTATGGTTATTATGTCATTTACAACAAAACCTTCATCATGGACATGTGTATTAAATGGAATGATTTCAGACCAAATAATGCGATCACTGGTGGAAAGCCCGTAAATGGTTATTATGCCACTCACGATTCTTCCCCTTTATGCGCACCGTGGACGTTACGGGACTGTTTGCCCCCACTATCTCATAAGGTCCAGTCCAAATGGGTGAAAACTTATTTTTCCTGGTGTTGTTCCTAACAAGCACCCTATCACCTACTGCAAAGGACACAGCATTTACCTTCCTGTCATAAGCCTTTTTCGTACCAAACCCTGACTAACTGGACCGAACTACGGCCGTACGATAGCCATAAAGATGGCTACGCTGGATAGCCATCACCACCGGTTCATTACACGGAATACAAGCACACTTTGCACAGACTACGGCATCATTTAGATGGCTATTCTGGAGAGCCATTGACACAGGTACCCCCTCACGAGATACAACTATATTCTACAAAGAAATATACCTTCATTCTACCCTAACAAGAACCACTACACATAAAGGTCTTCCTAATGACAAGCTCCCGGCGGCCTGTCTGAAACTATAATATGTCCAATCATCCATACTCCTAATGAAAACCAATTAAGGCACGTGTCCTACCTAAACATTGCCACCCATATAAGGCATGACCGCACACAGCGCGTCATCATTTTCCGGAGTAGGACAGGTTCCTGCTGCATTTCGCATACCGGAACCGGGCCACTGTAAGGCTAATCTCGGTAAAAAACCCTCCCCACAATGTATGCCGCGAATTTTGCGAGACTCGCTCCTGACTCCCCTACCAGGTTCATTCCGTCGAACCATTTACAACTGCTGAGGTATGCCCGCTACACATGGCGTCATCCTCCATATATATAAAAAAAATTAGGCTTCCAGGTGGGAGACACTTGTCGGCGGGTTACGCGTAAACCCCCTACCTTCCCCTCACCACCTCAAATACACAACACAAAATAATAAAAAAAAAACTTCATTACGGACGTATGTATACAACTAAATGATGGACATATGCTTTCAGTTCAGGATACCCATTAACAACTAGGGAGAATATACGTGAATGGCCCTTTCGCCACTCACGAAGAAAACCCCGTGCGTACTCCTTCTGCCTAGACCCGAAACCAACTAAATTCAGATCCGATAGCGTATTTAACGACCTGCAAAGCGTTCGTTTATGGTTATTATGTCATTTACGAGTTTCCCCTTATGCGTATCGTAGTCGTCCCATAGGTCCATTACCCCATGTAACCCAGTCCATTTCGGTGCGCACACTGTGATCTACCGTCACATTTATATATAAAAAGGAAATGCAAAAACAAACCACCCCTTTATTCATTCCTCTCTTCAAAATAAAACAAAAACATTAAACTATTAATACCCTACTACTATATACATAATTAACTAACTAACTACTACCTAACTAAACCTATCACTCCCACCAGATTGCTCCCATCCCCATATAGAGCCGAGGATGGGAGCAATTTGGCTACCAATATTTACCAAACTGCTACTAAAAAACTAATCTACCCCACTACTAAATAAGAAACCCATATTCCCAAAAATAACCAAAACAATCAATGAAAATTAAACGCACATTTCGACAAACTAAATGTTCAAAAGAAATAAAATTGTAATCGACTACACAACAAAATAATTATTCTACAATTGATCCCATTATTCTAAAAATTAATTAACTCGAAAGCGAAAAAACCTAAAACAAGTAACTACCTAACCCTGGTAATTAGTAAAAAAAAAAAATAACTAATTAAAAAAAATCTAACAATTCGGCCTAATGCCGGAACGATTTTTGGTCCGAAGACCGGCTGCGCCATTAATGTTATGGTTCTAAACACCTAATGTTTTGTCCCAACAAGTCCTAACGTTTAGTCCTATTAAGTCCTAACCGCGGATTTGCCTATTGTGTTTTAGCGCTGGTAAGCGCTGTCAATCGACGCCCAAACGGCGTCAATGTTGCTGTAAAAGGAAAAAAAAGGGATAGGCAAAGACAAGTAGGCTCTCTCACGGTTAAGTCAGATCAGCGCACTTACTTATCTCCATCTGCCACTGTTCTGACTTTTCCCCCTTTATTTATATTAAATCTTAAAACTAATTAAAAATAACTATAACAACAATGAAAAAATAAAAATTGCATTGATAATGTAAAATTAATAATAAAAAAAAAAGACAAACATTAACCATAACGCAATGCAGTTCATGGTCATGGCATACTTAACCAATAACAAAAAGAAAACAAATAATAATATTGCAAATACCGTGGGAAAAACAAAAAGACATACGTTTACATTTAATATACGCGGAAATTTACAAAAGAGAATTTAATCAATGTCATTGCTAAAAATTGCAATAACAGAACATTGCGATACAAAAAAAAAAACTCTAAAAAAAAAGAATACAAACATAAGCAAGCCAACGCATGGTAACAAAAAAAAAAAAAAATAAACAGCACAACACCTGTCAATGCGGAACAATATCGTATTGATCCACATTGAAAGTGACAAAAAATTCAAACATAAGCAAATGGGCCAATGTACGTTACCATGCCAAATTGGGTTGTATGTATGTTTCTTGAATAAACATTTAATAACTACGCTCGAGAAAAATCGATCGTTATTAATTAAATGAATTTATATTTCAGTTATGGTTACTTGCAGTATTATTATTGTTTCTGTTATGTTATATTTTAATTGTTATTATTATTATTATTATTATTATTATTATTATTATTATTATTATTATTATTATTATTATTTTTATTATTGTTATTATTATTATTATTATTATTATTATTATTATTATTATTATTATTATTATTATTATTATTATTATTATTATTATTATTATTATTAGTACAGGTATCAATGATCTAATCTTATACTAGTCTTATACTATCTTTGTACAATATTACATGCATGTGAAACTCTGTTTCACAACATTTTTAAAAAGGCAGCATTTTTTAAAAAGGATACTTTTTTAAAAAAGGGTACATTTTTAAAACAAATTGTAATATTTTTAAAATTGAGATTATATTTTAAAAAAAGTGCTTTAAAATAATTTTTTCTTAATGAAATTTTTTTTAAAAAGTGTAAGTTAAAAAGTGATTTTTATAATGTACTTTTTTACAAAATGGTACCTTATTTAAACAAAGTACTTTAAAAAAAGGATTGCTTTAAAAAAAAGGAGTATTTAAAAAAAAGTACAAACAACATGCAAATCAGCTGCATTGAAATTGTCGGACAGTTTGACGCAGGCTTCATAATCAATTTTACCATGTTTAGCTGTTTTTAAGGAATGAATCATCAATATCTCCATACTAAAGAAAACTAACTTTGTGTAAAACGCAAAATTTTAAATTAAGTGAATTTATTATTTTATACTAACCGAGCCTTGGAACTTCACTTTTCCACAAAAAGCGACCTGGATGTAACAAGACAGGACAAAAGTATCGGGACAGTTGGTAGTAATAATAATCTTTACTTGCCCAAAGTATAAAATTCGTCCATTTGAATTCGTTGAATTTCACGATAGATCAATTTAATCAATGAATATTATATAAGGTTGATGACCACGACATAATTAAACATTTCACGAATTAAACGAGCTGATTCACAAATTTATTTATCCGCAATGGCAGAGTAAACAAGCTTTAAGAAGTTGGTATCCAGTTGAAAGGCCATAGCATAAGATAACTATGGGTGAGTTCCAAAACGTCATTTGCAATGCAACTAAACAAAGTCATGCATTCCTAAACGCAACCGTGTAAACCATGACAATGTCATACATCCCTAAATGTATAATAAAAGCTATCGATGCGTAACAAAAAGCAAACTTTGCGTTACTAATTTTGTTGATGCAGTGTTTTTATTACAAAGTAAACAACTCACTTGTTTGCTTTGTTTCGAAACGGTAGTAAAAAGGCATCACTGCAATGTATTTTGACGTTTTGGAACTCACCCTATATTTTCCTGTAGCTGGAGATCCATTATGCAGACAACATTTTGGTGGAGTAATTCCGAGAGAATTAAGAAAAGGTATTTGCTCAAAAATATCACCAATTGCAGAGTATTTAACATCAACAGGATCTTCATGAGACATATTGTATACCAAAGGGTCTACCTCACGTGGTAAATAATAATAAAGTTATGAGTGGTCATATCCAAAACACCGCGAGTACAAGCTATCAATTTAGTTTTGTCCAATTAACGACGACATCCCACCATGTAACGGAGTCCATTGCTGGCTTTCACAATAACTATTATATATTTATATAAATTAAGGTTCTTATACTTCATCTATCATTTTGCTTACATACATATATCTTCTGTTAGCTATTGCGAAAAATTGTCTAATTAAAATCATTTTGTAATTTGTCACGAAATGCTTTAAAGAAACGAAAACCTTTTGCAAATGCCTGACTTTTCTGTTTTTCTGTTTACCTGAAGTTAGCTACGCATGCTGTCAATATAATCTGTCAGTCTAATCTGTGCTCTCAATAAACAAGCACATGTGTAAGCAATTTCTGTGATGCCATATATTTTCTACATATTCAAGAACATTTTAGTTCTTTTAGGACTAGTACAAAATTTGTAAAACGCTTGAAACAAAGTTTTCCCTTCTTCAAATATTATTTATTTTAGAAGACACATAAAGCATAAATTGGAAATAAAAAATTATGAAAATAAGTTTAAATTATTGATGTCAACAACTTATTATGTTATTTTAATTCTGTGTCCGATGTTTAGTATTCTCTTATATTGTTCTCTGAAAAATACACGGACTTGACAGTATAGGTTCGATTCTGCTACCCTTGTATTTCACTTGATTTCTAGAAATAGTCAATTGTATTTCAGAAAACATTAATTGAATTTCAGAAACAGTCAATTGTATTTCAGAAATCAGCAATTAATTTTCAAAAAGAGTCAATTTTATTTCAGAAAACATCAATTCAAGTCAGAAATAGTTAATTCTATTTCCCTCATATGGAACATATTTTTAACTTTTTAACTTTAACTGAAAAATACTTTTGGTCTAGTTCTGTCTCCGATATTTAGTGTTTTGGTCTACTAGTTCTCACAAGATAACACTGTGCCACAAACAAAGACTTTTTGAAAAGTACACGGACTTGAGACTATAGGTACCATTCTACTACCCGTGTATTTCAGTAACCATCAATTGATTTCCAAAAATAATCAATTGTATATTAGAAAACATTAATTGGTTTACACTTGATTTACAAAAATAGTCAATTGGAATCAGAAAATATCAATCAATTTTCAAAAACAGTTAATTGTATTTCAGAAAACATCAATTGATTTTCAAAAACATTCAAATGTGTTTCAAAAAGCATCAATTGATTTTCAAAAAGAGGCAATTTTATTTCAGAAAACATAAATCGATTTTTAAAATACTCAATTGTTTTAAGCGTTGTTTAAGCGTTTTACAAATTTTATACTAGTCCATAAAAGAATTAAAATTTTCTTTAATATATAGGAAATATATGGCATCACAGAAATTGCTTACACATGCACGTGCGACCGATAGCCTCGAAAAAATAGCCTCGATTTTTAAACGAATAGTTGGCAACGCGAAATTTTTAAAATGTATTCCAATGCTTATGGGAGTGGGTTCTCCAGTTTGGGATAACTAATTTAAACAGGAATAATACATAAATAAATATTAGAACATTTATAGAACCTAAATTCTTGTTTTTTATTGGGATTTATTGGGACCGGGATACTCCAAGGAAGCTTCCAGCACAATGGAGCGTCGTACCATGGAGCACGATATGTCGTATTGAAGCCTAGGCAAAGGCGGATATAAAAAGTCTTCCGTGCAATAAATTTGCCAGCACGTTTCTGGACAAACTGGGAATCTTCATTTTTGTGGTCAAACCCACTTTTTGGACAAACTATGCTCCGTACCAAGGGGCACGGTATGTCAAATTGAAGCTTAGGCATAGGCGGATATAAAAAGTCTTCAGTGGAATAAATTTGCCTGCATGTTTCTGGAAAAACTGGGAATCTTTATTTTTGGCCAGACCCACTAATTAAGACCCACTTTTTAGACAAACTAGGCTTCGTACCATGCAGCACGGCATGTCAAATTGAAGCTTTGGCAAAGGCGGATATAAAAAGTCTTCCGTGCAATAAATTTGCCGGCATGTTTTTGGACAAACTGGGAATCTTTATTTTTGGCCAGACCCACCTTTTAGACAAACTAAGCTTCTTACCATGGTGCACGGCATGTCAAATTGAAGCTTAGGCATAGGCGGATATAAAAAGTCTTCCGTGAAATAAATTTGCCAGCACGTTTCTGGACAAACTGGGAATCTTTATTTTTGGCCAGACCCACTAATTAAGACCCACTTTTTAGACAAACTAAGCTTCGTACCATGCAGCACGGCATGCCAAATTGAAGCTTAGGCATAGGCGGATATAAAAAGTCTTCCCTGCTATAAATTTGCCAGCACGTTTCTGGACAAACTGGGAATCTTTATTTTTGGCCAGACCCACCTTTTAGACAAACTAAGCTTCCTACCATGGAGCACGGCATGTCAAATTGAAGCTTAGGCATAGGCGGATATAAAAAGTTTTCCGTGCCATAAATTTGCGTGCACGTTTCTGGAAAAATTCTAAATCTTTATTTAATTAATAAAATTATTATTTTCTTATTATAATACATAAATTAATAGGTAAAATTCGAGATATATTCACTTCTTTGTGTAGCCTATGTAAATGATGGGGTGTGTTCAATGACTATTGTTTTATTTTTTTGCGTGTATTTTGTGCAACCCTGCTGTAAATTAAAATGTGGTATGAGGTATACATTTTATACTACCGTTCAAACGCATTGCACAAATTATTGAAAAATATCAAACTGGAGATTTCGGACATTGTTCACGTGTATACTGCGAAAGTCAACCAATGTAGCCATTGGGTTCATCTGATATTCCTGGCGAGGCAATAGTTGAAGTACATTGCCCAAAATGTATTGATGTTTATACACCAAAATCATCACACGGGTGGTCCTTTTTTCGGTACTGGTTTTACACATAAGTGTGTTATTTATGGTGCACCATGACATCGTTCTAAAAGGCCTACCAATTAATTTGTTCCAAGACTTTATGGCTTCAAATACAAATGTGGCTTATCAAATACAGCTGCAGGCAGCACCCAACTTTAAAATGCCAATACGAGTGAAAAATAAATATATAGCACGCAAAAAGAACAATTATTAAAAAAAGGAAAAGTCGGAGATTTGTTGTAAAGAAAACGTATTTTAGAAAAACTCAAAAAAAGAACTGAGTTATTGCGTTTTACACATCTTTTACCAATCCCCAGCATTGCTAGTTATGATTATTACGATGAAAAGAAAAGAATTCTTTGTGATAAATTATTTTATAAGTAAAGCTTCTTTTCTATGTTAAATAAAAGTAAAAATTCCTATTATATATATTTGTTCCTCTTTTTATGTATGCCTTTTTATTTGTTGATCGTTCCAAATGATTAGTGTTACAGAATATTTCAATTATTAACTGATGTGACAGTTCATTTCGGTTTTTTACTTATTTCCAATGAGTCTCTTTGCTAGAAATTAATTTGCTAAAAACAATAGAAAAGTTCTGGAATGTTATCGATCAAACTATAAGTGATGCAACTATAGATATGGCGCAGATGGAGATTTTTGTATTACAATGTAAATAGTTGTATCATTTTAACTGTACTTATACATATTGTATGTCTTATTAAAAACTACATCCTTTACAAGATCTATATCTTCATTTCCTTCGGGTTCTTCAACGCGTATATATTCAACAGGTTCAACAACTTAAGTCTTCTACCATATCTTATATAACTAAGCAGATAGAGCAAAAAATGGCTTTAATTTCAAATCATCTATAATTAAAGTTTCATAAAAATGCGTTTTTCTCGAAATAAAAAAATCCAATTTTATATGAAAATTTCTTATAATTGCGTTTTTCCCGAAAACTAAGCAGGGTAGAGCAAAATGCGCTTTATTTTGGGATCACCTACATATATTTTTGACCACATATATTTTTTTTATTTAAAAAAATCATGCGTTTTCCATATTTCTCCCATATGACATATGCGAGCTTAGTCTATATATAGGTTTATATGGACTAGTCAGTGTACATAAATGAAATGTACAGACCAATAAAAATATATAACTCATACAAAATTCTTGTCTGTTATTGTTTTTTTTTTCATTATTTAGAACATTTTTAACAAATATCACAACCCTGGTGCTTTGGTAAGTAGAATTGTTTTTAATTAAATAAATTGTTACATGCTTGTATTTATTTTATTATGAATACGGCCTTTAAATTTTAATTAATAACTGAAGGGATTTAAGCTTCTTCACGAACGAATTTCGTTAATAAAGTTGCATATCTAGTCCTTTATATAATTTCATACTTAAAAATTTATGTGTTTATTTTCTCTAAGTATATTTGGATTTTGTAATGCTTTTATTTATATTCTTTGCGTGTATTTGGGTATATTCAGTGAATAAAAATAGTTAGTTTTTCTGTGCAACTCTGCTAAAAAAAAACGGTTATTTTTTTCTAACTGGAATTAGTTATAAACCGAAAAAATAAAGGAAAGGTAAGTGATGTAAAAATTTATTTAATTATATTATTAACTATTTAATTTATTATTCTCATTCCACAGACATAAAATTCCAAGCAAATTACGAATGGAGAGGTAAGTAATATAATAAGAATGCATTTATTTTATATATAGTAAGAATTTTTACAGAAAATATAAAATTGAAATATACAAAGTTTTCAACGATGCATGGGACGAGGGATTAATTGACGCCAATGATTTTGGCACCACCAACAGCTCGCATGCAAAGTTCGAAATGATAATTGGGAAATTAAATCATCATTTAGGGGATCTGAATGCCATAAGGTTTACAAATATTAAGAAAATACGGTTGAGAATTTTCTCCAGCTTCAAACGGGTAAGTTTAAAAAAAAATACCTATATAATACTCTTTACTAATTAAATTTAGTTTTTAGGAAAACATACAAAACACTAACAAAACGATGATAATGATACAATACAGGTAAGTTTATTGAAAATCGTTTCAATCAATATTAATTTAAAAAAGAAACATGTATATTAGAGCCCCTTGAAAAAAAAGTCGTGAATTTTGGGGTCTCAAAACAATAAACAATAAACGATATGATAATGATAATCTTAATTAAACCAATTTCAATTTTCCAATTGGAATTGATACTATTTTCAATAATTTTAGCCTACGTACTATAAAATTTGAGTATGTAAAGAATAATGTAAAGAAATGTTAAGCTTTGAAAAACAAACAGAGAAGTGAACTGAATATTGTACACAATGACAAATGGTTTACCAATTTGACAAATACCGAAATACCCGAAGACATACAGTGGCTACTCTCATTGGGCCAAAAACATGCTATACCGGCAGACAAAAAACAATTCCCCTTATTTAAACTAATTGCCGACGGAGAAGATTGTAGTCAAACGCAAGGAAGGACAAGAAGTAGCGAGAACTAAATTTACATCTATGCTAGAGAATCATATAAACAAACAAAATCTAAGTAGGAGAGAGCGCTTTACATTAAACACAGTGGGTCAAACCAAAAATTTTTTGCACAAAAATATAAATATTTTAATATTGAATGCCGACAAAGGGAATGTTACTGCTGCGATGGAAAAATCGGACTATGAAAGTAGAATGAATAACATCCTGAATGATATGATGGCGTATAGGAGTCATTCCATGTCAAACCGTACGATTTTTGCTAAAAATTGACTTTGATGTCTTCGATGTCTTTCAAAATTTGAGAACGAAGTCTTCATTAAAAAATATTTTACACGTGTTTCGGGAAAAAAATTAAAAATTTTTTTTTAAAAAGTTATTTGCATTTGAAAATCGTCAAAATCGTGAAAAATCTTCCGACATGACAACATTTAAACTAATGTTTTTATAAAACTAGTGAATGGATTTTGAAGTTCAATACCTTATTTTAAAGGTATTTGAACCTTCTTTTTAAAAAAAATATTATTTTTTATAAATTAATTTTTTTTAAATATTAAAATTTGGGTTTTTTACTTAATTTCTGTTTTCCACAATCTTCGAACAAGTCGAAAAATCTGAAAAAAATATTTTCTTTAAGGTTAATATATTCTTAACATTCCCTCAAAATTTCAGAGTGGAGGTCGAATGGATTCTATTTTTTTTACGATTTTTTTTCCATTGCAGCACCACAAAAAAATAACATTTTGTTTATAAACATTTTACTTTCAAGCATGTTAACGAAAATTTCAACGCATGTATGTATGTGTGTATGTATGTATGAAAGTAAAAAAGTGTATTTTTTTTAAATATATAACTAAAAGTTAAATAATAAGCAATTTTAATTTTTATATAAATTTTTAATAGAAAAATCAGCTGCAAATGATGTAGTATGAACTTTAATTTGTCTCTCTTGGTACGGAATAAACGCATGGTAGCCTAAAGTACCTGGTATCATTTTTGCTTTAGTAAACCGTTCTTTAAGTTTTTTCTCCTGCTCATTATATTGTTCCGTACTAAAAAATTCGCGATTTATGTTTTTAACATTTTGTTTAACCCATTGATAAAAAGTAGTCGGGGTATTGATTGGATTGTCAATATTGGTCAAACTGGCTCGGGCTGCTAATCTTTTAATTGTGCCTCCAAGCCCATCGCAAGGGCCCTTGCCGTGCGAAGTTGCAAAGAAGTGCCACTCTGCTTTTATAGCGAAATCATCTTCGTGAAATGCAAGATTGACAAAATTTTTCTTGTTTTTATATTGAGCACTTGCACCATCTGAGAAGTAAAAAATTTTTTTTAAGGAACTCAATGTTTCTTTAAGGAATTTGATTAGACCTTCCTGAAATAAATTGACAGCTATTGTGTCGTGTTTTAAGCATTCCGATATTGCAACATAATTAATAAATTTTTCTTTCCCATTGTCATTGTAGTAAATAACAATAGGATGAATCGTTACCTGGTCGTTATTCCAATGAAAACCTTGAATGGAATCTTGAATGACACATGAATAGTTTTCTGCAAAGTCACAAATCACAACGCATTCCCCAGGTTGCAAATCTTTCTTTTTTCTTTGAAAAAAATTGCTTTGTTGTTTGGCAATGTAAGAATGGGTTAACAAGCGACGTAGCTTTTCTGCCAATTTTTCTAAGGATTCGTAAGTTTCTGATTGAATGGTTTCCAAAGATGTTCTGTCAACGGTAATCCATTGCTTATATGATATCTTGTCTACGATATTTTCCGTCAATAATTCATTAAATTTTTCAATTAAATTATCACATCCTGGGCAAAGGTCACACTGCTGAAGATAACATTTTGAAGTAGGCGAATTGCAAATTATTTTTGATAGGCAATCTTCATAAGTTTTAATTTTCAATGTATCGCTTGTCAATGTTGGCAACCCTGAACCGTCAATCATAAGCTTAACATTATACATACACACATTCATACATGCGTTGAAATTTTCGTTAACATGCTTGAAAGTAAAATGTTTATAAACAAAATGTTTTCTTTTTTTGTGGTGCTGCAATGGAAAAAAATCGTAAAAAAATAGAATCCATTCGACCTCCACTCTGAAATTTTGAGGGAATGTTAAGAATATATTAACCTTAAAGAAAATATTTTTTTCAGATTTTACGACTTGTTCGAAGATTGTGGAAAACAGAAATTAGTTAAAAAAACCCAAATTTTAATATTAAATAAAAATTAATTTATAAAAAATAATAATTTTTTTAAAAAGAAGGTTCAAATACCTTTAAAATAAGGTATTGAACTTCAAAATCCATTCACTAGTTTTATAAAAACATTAGTTTAAATGTTGTCATGTCGGAAGATTTTTCACGATTTTGACGATTTTCAAATGCAAATAACTTTTTTAAAAAAAATTTTTAATTTTTTTCCCAAAACACGTGTAAAATATTTTTTTATGTTTAATACGTCTGGCAAATTTAAAGAAAATCGGAAGAGGTGGTGTAAAAAAGGTGTTCGGTCTGATATGGAATGACTCATAGGAGGATAAACAAAGACCCTACATCATCATTACAGAGAACGAACAGTGAACTGGTCGATGAATTATAAAAGTGCAATAGTATTTCTGTGATAGAGAAAAAGAGGCTTAAAAATGACGCGGCATTAGCACCCAGAATATATGGACTCCCAATGATCCATAAGGATGGATTCCCTCTTAGACCAATCTGTGCATCAGTTAACTCACCGTCTAGTGGGTTATGTAAACTTTTGACTAACATACTGAAAAAGCTTACAGAAGATTCCGACTTTAATATAAGGGATGCTGTGCAATTTAGGAATAAGATTAATAATAGTAATATATATGACGACGAAACATTCAGGTATGTGATGGAAATCGATTTAGACACTAAAACAATTTAAATTCAATTAAAGTTGTGATGCGTTTATATTTTTCATTTTATAGTGTCGATTTCAAATTCCATTTCATTCTGTTGAAATTGTTGTCGTTTTACTATGTGATGCAAATCGATAATAGCAGTTTAAATTCGATTCCAAATCAAGTGAGCATTGGTTGTTTTTTTTGCTTTTAAACTTGAAAAATATAAACAGAAAATGTAAGTTGTTTTTTTTTTGCTTTTAAACTTGAAAAATATAAACAGAAAATGTAAGTAAATTTTGTTTATGAACAAAAATAGAAAATTTAATATATTTACGTATTTTTTAAAGGGGACAACATAAAAATTCGCGCCAAGAAGACGCATTAATTGAATTTATGGAAAATCATTCCGATATAGCCAAAGGATTTTCCAAGGGTGACAGGGTAGACTTGGATAATCTTTGGAAAGGTTTAGTCAAATATTTGAATAGTTTGGATCCTCCAATACACGACTTAATCGGTTGGAAAAGAGTAAGTTTTTTACTTTTTTTTAAACTTTTTTTATAAAAATATATTTTCTGATATGGATAAGATATGGACTTGTTGGAAGGGCGGAATAAAAAAGAAAATTTCTGCCAACAGAAAAGAAGCCAAAGCTACAGGTGGTGGTCCATACAACCAAATATACATTTCAAAAAAAGAGGAAGTTGTTGGGCAGATATGTGGTCTGTATGCTATTGCAGGAGGAATAAAAAATTGCAATGATATGGGAGTAGATGGAAGTAGCAGCAGTGCTTTGAATAATCTGCCAAGTTGCTCTGACGAAGTTGCTTTGAATAATCTGCCCAGTTGCTCTCACGAAGTTACTTTGAATAATCTGCCAAGTACACCAACAAATACAGCTGTGAGTGGCAAAAGGAAGAGAGACGATCAAATGTTGTCTAAGCGAACACCGCCAATTTATAAAACGAAAAATGACGATTTAAAGAAACATTTAAAAGGTTATATTGAAACTGATTTAGAGAAAAAGAAGGAGTTGTCGGAGTCATTACAAATTTTTGCAGAAATTATGAACAAAAATAACGAAAAACTTGACGTTATCGGCAGTAATGTTAGACGTGTCTACAAGTCTGTAGAAAATTTATCAACTAATCTTATAAATGAGTTTAAAAGACACCACAAGGAAATGGAAAATGCTGCAATTCAAAAAAATAAGCTTAAGGAATTAGATATAGAAATAAAACAAAAACAATTTGAGTTGGATGAACTGAAAAATATTTAATTTATCTAAAATTTCTTTTAACTATTTCTTGTGAATAAAATTTAATAATAAACATTTTCTATTCAATTATAAAATAAAATTTATACTTTGAGCAATATTATTTCTAATAGCATTTACATCGGTTTGAAGAAATTGCTCGTCCTGTACAGTTTCATTTTCATCCTCAATGTCAAAATTGTTAACGTCAGATATTTCTCCCACGAAGTCCATTTTTAAAAAGTTGCATAGGTTATGTAAAGCACAACAAATGTTTATGATGCTTACAGTTTTTGATGGTGAATACCAAAGGGTTCGAGATAAACATCTAAATCGGCTTTTTAGCATCCCAATTGTCCTTTCAACAATATTTCAGCCTGACGCATGCTTTTTATTAAAATTTTGTTGACTAATGCTACTTGGCGATCTATATGGTGTCATAACAAATGGTTCAAGGGCATATCCTGAATCTGCTAATAGCCACGAACGGCGTTCACCATTTTCATATTTTGACATGAAAACGTTTCGTGCACGACTCATGTTCCATATAAATGAATCGTGGCTTGATCCAGGCCTTGTTGTTAATTATTAGATGAAAATTTAGGCTTTATTTTTACTTATATGAACTCACAATCATAGCGTTTATGCTGAAGTATCCTTTACGGTTAAAATAAAGGTATTCTTCACCAGATGGTCTCTTTATTGCTATGTGAGTTCCATCTATACACCCAATAACTCCAGGTATCCCATATTTGTCAAAAAAAAAATTTTTTGAATTTCTTAAATCTTCTTCACTAGATTCCAATTTTATTAAACCTCTACAAATTTTTCTTTCCAAGCAGATGAGCATTTTCGTCATTGATTTGGAAATCGTAGAACGATGCATTGAAATGTGTACATCGTTTCCCACAGACCTTTGGAAGCTTCCTTCAGCTAAAAATCGTAAAGTAGCTGCCAATTGCAATGTAAGTGGGATTGATGTACTTTTCCAACTCCTTCCAATCTTGTTTAAGACTGTCATGAAGCCATCCTTATTCAAACGAAAACATTGAATAAATCTAAACAAATTGTTTTTAAATTAAAGAACAAAGATTATGTATAAACTTACATTTCTTCCGGCAAGTCCAATGGATCCGAGTTGTCACGTAAATGTTTCCTTTTTATGTTTTCCTTTTTATTATCCTCTTCTAACAATAAATAGGATGCTGCCAAAATAATCGCCATTTTATGACTTTATATATATTTACTTATGTTTTGAAATAAATTTCATAAATGTTTATTTATTTCACAATTTTCACTATAACTTGTCAATACATTGTTGTATTTTTCAAAAGAAATTATACGGAATGAAACAAAAATGGAAAATGAAATCGATCGAAATTCATCACACCGTTGTCGATTTGAAAACTGTTTTCACTTTTGAAATCGATCGATTTCCATCACATACCTGATTAATTTCATTTGACGTAATATCCTTATTCCCAAGTATACCAGTAGAATACGCAATCAATGTAATTAAGGATAAATGGGAAGAAATAAAAAAGCACACAACAACACCCAAAGCCTTATTTATAAAGATATTGAAATTCTGCATAAAAGACTCACGGTATTTTAAATATAAAGATAAATTATACACACAACACAAAGGTCTACCTATGGGATCACCAGCATCACCCATCGTAGCAGTTATTGTTATGGAGGATCTTTTAAAAGCCTGTATGGATAAAATGGATGAAAACCAAGACTTCTAACCAAATATGTTGACGACCTTTTTGGAATTGTAAAAACAAGTGCAATAAAGAAGACGTTAGACGAGTTGAACAGTTTTCACGGACAAATTAAATTTACGGCTGAAGAGGAGGATAAGGGAAAACTACCATACCTGGATACGTTAGTTATAAGGAAGGATGGAAAAATTAAAATAGACTGGTATCAAAAACCCACATCATCTGGAAGAATAATTTATTTCTACTCATGCCAACCAAAAAGTATTATTATGAATACGGCCAACAACTTAATAAGCAGAGTACTTTCTATTAGCGATCCAGATTTTCATAGAAAGAACATAGTTAAACTAAAGGAAATACTTAAGAGAAATGTTTTTCCTACAAAAATTATTAACAGCCTTTTTAAAAACCAGCAAAACCGGACAACTAGACGAGGTGAAACATCAAAAATATACAAATCGATGACATATGTACCAATAATTTCGGTAAGAAAATCAAAATCAAAATTATATAACACCGAAAAATTTAAAGTGGCATCAACGACCACAAACACATTAAGACAACTGTTTTCGAATACAAAAAGTAAACAGGAAAAAATGGAAAACTCCAAAGTAGTTTATAAAATAAACTGCACTGGTGACAAGAACAACATATGCAAACAAGTATATGTTGGGACAACAAAAAACAAATTAAAAACAAGATTATCAGGACACAGATCGGATCTAAGAAATAGAAATAAATTATTGACACAAAAACGGCACTCATGGCCCATTGTGCAGAATACAAACATTTACCAAACTTGGATGACGTTGAGATTTTACAAAGAGAGGATAAATATAACAAACGATACACACTTGAAATGTTACATATTATAAACATACCGAGAGAGAACCGAATGAATTATAAAACCGACACCGATAATTGCGCTCAAAGCTATCGTCACATCATAAACAAAAAATTGATTTAGTGCAATATTGAATGTGTAAACGTTGGGACGTACATGTATTAAGTTAATTATTGTTACTCGTAGGTTTGTTTTTATTGTTCTTTGAGTTACATTATGTTCAAAATATTTTGTATGTTGTTTACGCGCAGATTAGCGAACCGGCCTATTGTCAGCTTAACGAAGCACTTGGCTGTTCTCCGTAGGCTTTGAGTGTGCTTTGCTTAAGCTGATGGCTCATACTGTTGTATACCCCGCTTAAGATACGTTGTACATTCTACCCCCGCTCTTCACCAATAAATTTTTATAACGTTTAAGAAAACATAAATTCTAATTGTGTTTTTATTTTTTCGTATATTTTTTTGGGAAAATTATTTTACTGAGAAAAACATTTGGTCCTTCGAACCGGATTATAATAATCCGTCCGTACTAGTAAAATAATTTCCCAGAAAATTATTTTTATTTTCAGGAATTCCTCGCTTTCCTGGTGTTTGTGGCAGCTGCATAGGTATTTAATACCATATAAATTAACCACCAATTAAAATTAATTAAATTAATAAAAAGGTACGTGTGTGAAATTTAAAGTGAAAAAATTATAAGTGCAACAGAATAACTAAAACTGTGACAACATATAAGAAATATAAAGTGCTGTGAAAAAAAAATAGCTAGTACATAGTGTAAACCCGCTAAACATTTATATTTAAAAATATACAAAATATACCAACAAAAACAGTGCATAAAAAACCATAACGAAAATAACACTCGCGCTATTTTTTTTTAATATATATTGTGTTTATTTTAATTCGTTAAATATTCTCTTAAAAAGTGCGTTTTGTTTTTTATGAGGGTGGCTTAACAATCTCTTAACCCGATAGTTATTGTTAAGCTACTAATACCAGTGCGAATATAACATAAAAGAGAATGAGAGAAAATTAGCTTACTCGTTGTTAAATTATAAACACTCATAATACCAAATAGTGTTGTGAATTTTTTCTTTTTTTTCGTAAAGAATAATCACATAAATAATTTATTTATTTTTGGATAAATATATTTATATTGAAGTGTGCGCGGAACAAATATAAATTTTTTAGCGGTAGGTAAAAGTGTTAAAATAAAAGGAGTGGTTTTTTTATTGTTGGTGTATTATATATATGTTGTCACACATATTGCATTAGTGTTGCACCGTTTCGAATAAAACAAATACCCGAGTCATTTATATCGTGAGAATAATTTATGTGAATATTCGATTCATATTTCATTTTGGAGTGAATTTTAAATACAAACCACGATTATTCGAATTTTTAGACCGTGTTGAAGAAAATTTTATTGTTTAAAGAAAATTAATTTTTCCGAAGTTATTTATCCGAAGTGATTCGCTGCAACACTTTTGTAAATTGATTTTTTTTGTAATTTTTTTTTTGCAATAGAGCGCATTTCCACTGAACAATTGTGGTTAAAATTATTTAAAAGTGAAAATTAGCTAAAATTCGAAATTCATCCCGGTTTTTTGAATTTTCTTTTACCCGATTTATCGAAATTAGTGTAAATACGCTCTGAGATATTGGAATTTTTATACCTTTTTTACAATTTAGTGCATTTACACTGAGAAAAATTGTCTAAATATTATTTAAAGTTGCCAATTAATTAAAAGTCGATAATTTATCCCGGTTTTTCGACATTTCTTTTTTTTTTTACCAGATTATTCGAAACCTCAGTGTAAATACGCTTTCACATAATTTACATTTCAAATCTTTTCACCGAATTTTTTGTATTTTCGATTTTTTTTCGAGGATCCCCGATTAGTTTGTTTTCTCGAGATTTTTTTTTTTTTTTAAATTGATTTTGGAATTTAATTTGTCCAATTTACTCGGTTTTTGTCAAATTTTGAGGAAATTTTCCCGTTTTCTGTTGCGTTTAGGTTTTTGATTTTCATTTGTCGGGGAGGATATTTTTGGAACGGTTTTATTTAGTTTTCCTGAATATATTTTATTTACTTGCAATTGTTCCGTAAATAGACTCTAAAAATGTCTGATATATCCGAGTTGGTTAAAATGTCTGATCGTTTGACAGATTTTGAAGCTTTTATAGCTCTTATACCTTCAGCTGATCATAACCATGGATCACTGGCTGTTCATGAGAGGGAATTAAATCGTTTATGGGAAGCGGTTCGGGAATCTTACGAGTCTATAATGCTTGATTCGGAGGCGAACAAGAAACTCGTAAAGGAAGTTAAGCAGAGGTACATGGCCTCATACTCCACCTACATTCGTGGTATATCCTTCGTCACTGGTCATGTCGAGCGTTTAAAGGCAATTTCTCTTAATGAACAGAGAGCCAATGAGGTGCCTCAGATAGCTCCCCCCATGATCCATTTACCACCGTGTGATACGGAGGTCTTCTATGGGGATTACGTTAATTGGCCTACTTTCAGAGATATGTTTTCAGCTTTATATAAGAATAACCCCCGGTTAAGCCCTGTTGAGAAACTGTACTATCTATTGCAGAAGACAAAGGGCGAAGCTCACAATATAATCCGAACTTGTCCTTTGACAAATGATGGGTTCGCCTTAGCTTGGCAAAATTTAATGGATAGATATGAGAATAAGCGAGTTCTCATAAACGCCCAGTTGAAAATTCTGTTTAACATTTCTCCCGTTATACGTGAAACGGGCCCTAATTTGAAGAGTTTACAGCGAACCATAAACGATTGTATCACAAATTTATCGTTGCTCGATATTAATACGGAAAGTTGGCATGTGATTTTTGTATATATTTGCTCGACAAAATTACCCGATAACACGTTGAGTCTGTGGGAACAGTCATTGAAACGCGATGCGAACATGCCAAAATGGCATGAAATGGATAAGTTTTTGACGGCTCGTTACCAGACTCTAGAGTCTGTTTATGATAAAAAGGGCTCACAGGTGAATCAGAGCCAACCTCGGAATATGAGTGTGAATTTGAACAATAGTTTCAGAAAACCCCTGAGTGATTCAAAAAAGATAAACAGTTTTGCGACCAAGACTAAACCGGGTCAATCCGTTAGTCGTTGTGTTCTATGCCGAGAACAACATCAATTGAGGCTGTGTCCGACATTTTTGAGGCAAAGTGTGGATGAACGCTTGGCGAGCGTTAAACGATTTAAGTGTTGCACAAACTGTTTAGCCAAGTCCCATGAATTTAAGATCTGTAAAAATGTACACGTTTGCTTTCATTGCAAACAGAAACATCATTCGCTCTTACATAGAGACAGTCAAGCTTCTCGGAACACATCCGGCACGTCTTTACCACAAAACCCCTCTCAGACTACTTCTGTATTTGTTCCGAGAAGTTCACAACCCCCCCTCAACTCGGATGAGTGCCCTTATACTTCTGGGGCAGCCCGCTCGTTTCAAACCTTTAGTACTCAGTTAGATTCTAACCCGCATTCTACCGTTCTGTTAGGTACAACTATTTGTGAAGTGGATACTCGTGGGGTGTTAAGCTCTGCTCGAGCATTAATTAACCCAGCCTCGCAAGCCACTTTTATCACGAAACGATTCATTTTGTGTATTCAGTGCTTAAGTCAGTGCTTGAGTCGTCGGTGGAGTCAGACGTGTTTTTTAAATCTCCTCATATTTATTAAAATCTACAGTTTTAAAACATAGTTTTATATAAAATTTGTACTAAATACAATATTTTTATAATTTCTGACATCAGTGTGCCACTATTTAAATTTTAACTTAATATAAAATTGAAGTAATTTGCAAAAATAAAATCGAAGTAAAAACAAATATTAAGTAAAACTATCAAGCAATAACTATAACAACAATCAAAACACACAAGTTCATCAAACAAAGCAAAAAATAAAAAAAAACAAATTAACAGTGAGCATAAACAAACGAAGAGGAAAAACAACAAAAATATTGAACATCAAATAACAAAACTAAAACAACCAGAAAATAAAAATTCAAAGCAGTAATAACTAATACTGTTCGTGAACTGAAACCTATACAAAAAAAAATAAAATAAATAATAACAACTCTTTAATATATTTTGTAAACATGATGAATACACGCCAATCATCTAAGAGAACTGCAGTTGATGCTGATTTTAGCAATCTTGGACTCCCCGTTTTATTTGAGGATGAATCAGTTTCTCGACTATGGCAATGGCTGGATAGAAAAATTACAAAACAAACAGAGAGCATTAATGAACAAATAACACAATTCTGTGCTCTTTTAAGAGAAGGTGAATCCCGTCTTGCGGAAGACATAAAAAATACGGTCAAGAAAGCTGAAGATCGTCTCTTAAATGAGATCGATAAGAGATTTCGTGAGATAAGAGAAGAACTAAAAGATGTTACTTTAAGAGTTGCTAAACTTGAAACAGTGTCGGGTGAAATTATAGAAATAAAAAATGAAATTAGAAAATTAAAAATTCAAACTCTAAAACATTCAAATTCAATCGTTGCATGTGATTTGCGTATTAATAGAGTTCCTTTTGGTGTTGATGAAGACTTACATCTGTTATTTGATACCATTTGTAAGATTCTTAAAATTTCTACTCTGCCAGTGCAATATATCCACCGATTGCAAAATAAAAATAACAAAAACGTTGAAAATTCCCCTGATGGTGTTATAATTGCTAGGCTAATGACTCCGTATGATAAAAATTTTGTTCTAAAAGCATTAAATAAATATAAAAAGAAACACAAAAATTTATTGTTAACATTGCTTGGGTTCCAACCAGATGATATAAATCCTTACTTTTTCATACATGAAAATCTAACTAACGGGAACTACAAAATTCTTAGAGAAGCATCTACCCTGAAGAAACAAAAACTACTGCAATCTGCCTACTCATTTCGGGGACTTGTATATGTCAAGCGTTTGAGTACTGATAAACCATTTTGTATTGAAAACCTTGATGCCCTGAATAATTTTTTTCGTGCTAATGATAATCTATACTATGAAAATAATGAAGTCTTACCTAATAATGTTTCTATGTAACCTGTTACCTCTGTATGCCAATTTTTTTAACTTTTATTGTAATTCCTTCTTACATTTTTATTAATTTTTATTATTTTAATTTTCTCAAATTTTTTATAGTCGTTGAAGTCGTGCGATACGGTCGTGTTCTAATTGTGCTCTGTTTATTTTGTCAATTTTGTGTTAATAAAAAACTTTTAAAACTTTTAAAAACATTTGATACTATTAATTATATCACAAACAAGCTGTTTAAATTTCGAAGTAAATTATATATAATAAAATCAAAAACAATAATATAAACAAGAAAACATTGTGAAACAAACAAAATACAGAAACAATAACTGTGACACATAATATTTATTCTTTGTCAACTGAACAACAACAAATAACTATTTGCCTGTTTTGTCCATGTATAATACTGGTTTATAATTATCTTTTATTGACAGTTTTGCAGCCACTGGTGAAATTTATACAGTATTGTATTTGTCGGAACAATACGTTAAATTTAAATATATATTGAGTGTAAAATCGTATAAATACTTCAAATTCATTAAGAATACCCAAAATACTGGTTGGTTGTGTGTAGCCAGATCGTAGCTTTACTGTAATTGTTACCGTTGCCGTTTATTGTGTTGTGCTGTTTTTGACCTGTAGAGCTTAATAATGGCATGTTTGAAAAATGGCTGCTCTTTGGTTGATTATGAAGAAAGAATGCTTACCTGTTGGCTTTGTCATGGTTTATGTCACTTTAAATGTAGTGGCCTGTCTGGTTTGGTTGCTGAGTCAATATCTAAACATAAAAACTTGCATTGGCGCTGTAATGGATGTCAAAAAATTGGTGCTGATTTTTATCGTTTCTTTCAAAGTACGAAAGATAATTTTTTGCAAATTCAACAAAACCTTAATAATTTATCTTGTCAAATTAATGCTTATGGAAAGCTTTTTGATGATTTCAAATCCTTAGAGGGATTGCTGTCACCATCCCCAACTCGTCGTAAGTCGCCAAGGTTCTTGAATAAAGAAAATTCTAGTCAGAATCCTGGTCCTAATGGAGCACATCAGAATGGTACTACTGCTACTGCATCCGCTTTATATATACCAAATCCTTTTCAAAATATTACAGGTATTGATCCTGCCGTTTCTCATTCAAACAACGTTCAAGTTTTAATTAATAAACCTACTCCCATATTAAATGAAACTGCAGCATTTCCGATTACATCAAATGCTAATAACCATAGTACTCAGCATGCTCTGAACATTATTGCTCCAAATATTTCTTCAATGCCTAGAACTGCTACGGCTAATAATTTACTTTATAATCCTGAGAACGCTGGTCGATTGATTAATTTTGATGCTGCATCACGAATCCCATCTGCTTCAACATCTGGTACTTCAAATATAGTGCCTACAACTGGTATTGAATCAATACCCACTCCTAGGTTGCGAACAATTCCTCCGAAGAAAACTATATTTGCTACACGTTTCGCACATGATACTAAAGCTGATGAGATGAAATTTTATGTGATCTCTAAAATTAAAAACTGTATACCTGAGGATATTAGTGTTTACAAAATGAATTCCAGAAATAGAGCATCATTTAAAATAATTGTTCCTGAATACCTATTTGAACAAATCGTAGATGCCAGTTTTTGGCCTAAAAACGCATTAATACGTGAATTTATATATAGAGAAGAAGATAATGCTCGGCTTCCCAAATCCGCTGATCAAAATCCAAAAAACTAATATACATCTTGTATCAAAACGTTAGAGGTATGAATTCAAAACTTTCGTCAATTTATTGTAATAGCTTTGGCTTCAATAATCATATTATTATATTTACGGAGACCTGGCTCAGTAAAAAAGTTAATAACTCTGAGATTTTTTGCCCTAAATATCAAATTTTCAGAAAAGATAGAGAAAGTTGTGAAAGAATTAAATCTGATAAAAATAATAATCACTGTAATAATGTAATAAAAAAGTCTGGTGGCGGCGTATTGGTTGCTATACTAAACGAATTTTCGTCTGAAGAAATTATCTTAAACGATTTTTTACATATTGAGATTATATGTGTTTTAGCTAAAATTAATAACAGGCCCATATACGTTATTTGCTCATACATTCCGCCTAACTCTCCGCTTTCTGTTTATGAGGATGATCTGATAGCTGTTGATTTAATCCAAAATTATATAAAACCATCTGATTTATTAATGTTAATTGGAGATTTTAACATGCCGTCTACATCCTGGAAAGCTGATCCTGATACCAGTTATTTAGTTCCATCTCATTATTCCGATTCTTCAGCTGCATTTATTCATGGTTTATTGGAAAATAGTCTTTTCCAAGTCAACTCCGTCACAAATGCATTTGGTAGACTGTTGGACCTTATTTTCGTTAATGAACCTAATGACTTTTCAATATTGCGGCATAGCCCTATTTCTAATCCGGAAGATATATACCATCCAACACTTGAGATATCTTGCTTTTGTTCCTATCCTCTTCATAAAAAGAAGTTAACTCACAGCGATAAAATCTTTTGCTTTAATAAAACTAATTACCAAGATTTACAACTCCATCTATTCCAAATTGACTGGATAAATGTGTTATCTCGTTGCAATGATAACTTGGACTTGTGTTTGCATACATTTTATCATCACCTCTTTGAATGTTTCTCGGCATCTGTACCTAAAATGTTACCTCCTAAATCGAATGGTCCTTCTTGGAATACAAAACATCTATCTCAACTTAAAAATAAGAAAAACAAAATGTACAAAAATTATAGAAAATATGGAACATTGATAGATTATATGAAATACTCGTTATCAAGATCGGAATTTATTATTGCTAATCAATTGGCCTATAATAACTATTTAATTAAAGTAAGGAATAATCTAAAAAATAATCCAAAATCATTTTATAAATTTATTAATTCTAAAAGACGTACTGCGGACTTTCCTTCGGTTATGAAGTACGGTGATTTAGAATCTTCAGATGATAACTCCATAAGTAATATGTTTGCAGACTTTTTTGCATCAACTTATTCTTCGACAGTATTTAATAATCTGTATCCATACATAATATCGGAATCTTCAATTATTAATATACCATCCATCAATCAACATACAGTTCTGAATGCCCTGACAAAATTAGAATTGTCGTATGCTGCTGGTCCTGACGGTGTTCCTAGTTGCATTTTAAAGCGCTGCGCACATTTATTGTATATTCCTTTGACTTATATGTTTAACATATCCCTTAAATTGGGTTACTTTCCTCCCATTTGGAAAGAATCATTTATTATTCCCTTCTTTAAGTCTGGATCTAAAGCTGGTATTTCGAATTATAGAGGTATTGCTAAATTAAGTGCTATTCCAAAACTATTTGAAAAACTTATATATGACACGTTGTCACATCATGTGTCCTCTATCATATCTCCAACGCAACATGGATTCTGCAAATCACGCTCTACAATAACAAATCTTTTGGAGCTTACAACTTTGGTAAATGATGGTTTTATTAATATGAAACAAACAGATGTTATTTATAATGATTTTAGCAAGGCATTCGATAAAGTAAATCATGATCTATTGTTGTTTAAGCTTGACCGTATGGGCTTTGGTATATTGCTGATAAAATGGATTGGATCATATTTAAAAGACAGAACACAATGTATTAAGTTTCGTAACTCGTATTCCAACAACATAAAAGTATTATCTGGTGTACCTCAAGGTAGTCACTTGGGACCTCTTTTATTTACGCTATTTATAAATGATCTTCCTTCTGTAATTAAACACTCAACTACATTAATGTATGCAGACGATGAAAAGTTAATTTTTACCCTCATCAATCTTGATCAACAATCACTTTTACAGAATGATATTGATCGTTTAACTACTTGGTGTAATATGAATCTAATGGACCTAAATGTCAAAAAATGCAAATATATGATTTTTACAAGATCAATTCCAATTAATGGTCGGTATATCATGAATAATGCTGTGCTTGGTTTAGTGGATTCATTCAACGACCTTGGCGTACTTCTGGATAAAAAATTAGACTTTAGAAGTCATATTTCGCTAACAACAAATAAAGCTACTGGTGTACTTGGATTCATTAAACGGTGGGCTAAAGAGTTTTCGGATCCGTATATGACAAAACAATTGTTTACTACCTTGGTAAGACCAATACTCGAATATGGGTCTGCAGTCTAGGATCCGCAATATCATATACATTCGAATAAAATTGAATCAGTTCAAAAACAATTTTTGTTATTTTGTCTTCGTGGTTTGGGCTGGGATCCTAATATGAGGTTGCCATCTTATGAAAATCGTCTGGCTCTAATTAAGCTTCCTACATTGAAAAGTCGCAGACATATGCTAAATGTTACTTTCCTGTTAAAACTGTTAAATGGTAGTCTTAAATCTGAATTTCTTATCAACAAAATAAATATAAATATTCCTTTTCGA
Source organism: Cordilura impudica (assembly GCA_963682025.1). Taxonomy (NCBI): domain Eukaryota; kingdom Metazoa; phylum Arthropoda; class Insecta; order Diptera; family Scathophagidae; genus Cordilura; species Cordilura impudica. Next base: position 14,174,004 of record OY821522.1, on the reverse strand, counting down.
TCGTCAAGAAATTATAACTTTCTAACTATCAAATATTATTGTACAAACTATGCTTATTTTAATCCACTACGTAGAATTTGTGATGAGTTTAATATGCTGTATCAGTTTATTGATTTTAATAAAAGTTTGGATATTGTGAGAAGAGATATTATATTACACTTAAATGCATTAAATCAACTGAATTAAATAAATGTTATATATCAATTTTGTTAAATGTTTAATTATATATATAAATTATAATATAAATGTACATATACTTTAAGTAGTCTGTAAGGATGATTCCATAGACTGAATAAATAAAAATAAATAAAATAAGAAAAAATAAATAAATAAATGAATTTATATATTTTTTAGTTATTCTATCAACAACTTTATTTATATTAAAATATATTGCGTTGCGTTTAGGATTGGTTTTTATTATGACTCTAATTTTATATTTTATTTGAATGAATAATCGAAACAATTTAAGAGCGAATTCCAATGACGTAACAATTAACATGGTGAAAATACTTGCCAAACAGAAAAAGGTGTTCAAATTTGTCACTTAAATGCTCAGAGCTTAAAGAAGGACCTTTGAGAAGGACCTTTGAGAACTCGAATGTTGATATTGTATGCGTCTCGGAGACATGATTAGATAAGTCAACCCCGGATGGGCTTATAACTTTACAGGGCTATAAAATATTTAGATTCGATAGATTGACTGGAGGTGGAGGTTGTTTGCGTATGTAGCAAAAAATATATGAAAAATAAAAACAATATAGTATAAGGTTTTATAAGAAGAGAAAATAAAATCTCTATTTTATTTGTATATACAAATGTATTGCCTTTTTTGAAATATGCACAGCGAATGGTGTTAATGTGTACGAAGGTACCAAAACGATTGATTTTATAAGTTAAAAAATAAAAGAGAGAAGGTGGCGAGCAATATCTAAGTACCGTTAACGGTTTTACTAGTTAAAATCTATGTAAACACTCCTTTCAACGATGTATAAAAAAGGAGTTTCATAGATTTTAACCCAGAATTAACCTAAAAATGGCTAATTGACTCAAAGGCGGAAAGTACAAAGAAAATATTAAATTGTACTTAAACATTGCCGGCCACCTTGCAACATCAAGGTGTGTTGCAACAATAATACTTTAACAAATAACTTAAATATCTTAAAATAAGGCATAGTTCAGTTTAAAAATGTGAGCTTGAATTCAATTTATTAAAATTTTTTTTTTTTTTTTAACACTTAAATTGGCCAGTAGGGACCTCGACGTAACAATTTTCCATAGGCCAGTAAGGACCCCAATGGAAAATTGATTATAAATAAGTATGAGCCAGTAAGGACTCTACAATGGAGATGGGCCAGATATGACCCATCCAAAAATGGTGTATTGCGCCATAGCATCCTCATAATCGAGCAGAGCATCGTCAAAAAGGTTAGGGAGAGATTCCATATTTCTATGAAATAATAAAAATTTAAAGAAAATATCGAAGAAAAAGTAAATTATTCGGTCAAAATTACCAGTTTTGTTATTGGTCGTTTTACAACCCCATTAGCAGTACGAATATCCGCGACCCTTACGCGACCGTCACTTCGCGGATAAACTTTTATGACCCGGCCTAAACGCCAAGATGTTGGAGCTAGATTTTCATGCTTGATAACGACTAAGTCGTTTTCCTGTAGATCGCGTTCCAGATATTTCCATTTATAGCGCTTATTTAACGTCATTAAATATTCTTCTTTCCATCGGCGACAAAAAAGTTGAGACAACGCTTTCATTTTTCGAAATCGATTAACAAGACTTATCGGAGATTCATTAATTTCAGGCTCCGGGGGAGCAAGTATTGGTCCACCTATTAAAAAATGAGCAGGAGTAAGAGCTACTGGTTCCCGAGGGTTATCCCCCATAGAACAAAGAGGACGTGAATTTAGACAAGCTTCGATTCTTTCGAGAACTGAAGAAAATTCTTCAAAAGTATATTTAAAAGATTGCGCTTCCTTACGAAAATGGTGTTTAAAACTCTTGACCCCGGCTTCCCAAAGGCCACCCATATGAGGTGCCCCGGCCGGTATAAACCGCCAAGTTAAACCCTGAATACCATAAATAGAACCCACTGCAATCTGACTTTCCTTAAGAAACATCTTAAAATCCTTCTTTAATTCACGCGATGCACCTACAAAATTTGTGCCATTATCCGAAAATATAGTGTAGGGGCAACCTCGTCGAGAAATAAATCTGTGAAAGGCAGATAAAAAAGTAGGCGTCGATAAATCAGACGTGGCCTCTAAATGAATTGCTTTCGTAGAAAAGCAAACAAAAATACAAACGTAGCCCTTCGTTATCCTACAAGCTCTGCCCGTGAAACTTTTGATGTCAAAGGGAACAGCAAAATCAACGCCCGTTGTCATAAATGGTCTAGTAAGAGTAGTTCTTTCAGGGGGCAGAGCCGCCATAATTTGACGACAAGATACTTTACGGTCAATAATACACCGTTTACAACGACCAATGACTCCACGAATTTTCGACTTCAAGCGTGGAACCCAATATTCAATGCGCAGTATTCGCAACATCAACTGATTTCCACCGTGAATGGAAATCATATGAACAAATTCTATTAACAATTGAGTAAATCGGCTCGAATAAGGTAAAATAATAGGATATTTCTCCGTATGTGAAAGGGATGGTGAGTTAACCAAGCGACCATTCAATCTTATCACACCGTCTTTATCGAGAAAGGGATTCAAAGAAATAAGACAACTCTTTGAACTTAACGGTTTTTTGTCTAACAGGCACTTATATTCATCTGCATAGTGATGTTTCTGAGCCACAATGGCTAAATGCAATTTTGTTCTTCTGATTTCATAACCAGCAACCATTTTATCCACATTCATATAACGATTTGACCTATGACCTGGATGACTATTGTAAAAGAACCTCAAAATATATGAGATTATCCGAAGAGCTCGATCAAGACGAGAGTAATTATTCAAAATATCCACATATATATCTTCCCCCTTAACGTCCGTAAAGAAGGAAGCATGAGTTTTGACAACCCGACCCTCAATGTCAGTGTCAAGATAACTTAGATCCGTTATATTCCAGTGCACTTTATCTTGACCCAGCCATCTTGGACCATGCCACCAAAGCTCACTATTTTCCAGCTCAGTGGGAGAGGTACCACGACTACCTAAATCTGCAGGATTATCCTCAGAACGAAAATACCAATTATGGTTTCCTACATTTTCTTGAATGCGGCATACTCTGTTCGCTACAAATGTGGTCCAGGAACACGGCGTTTTCCCTAACCAAGAAAGGGCTATCGTCGAATCAGTCCAACAGTAAATTTGGTCAATTTTAATATCAATTTCACCTATTACCGTCTTCAAAAGTTCAGAGGCTAACACCGCCCCGCACAGCTCTAAACGAGGTAAAGAAATTGATTTGATGGGGGCTACTTTGGTTTTCGATGAAAGTAGGTGAGTATGAATTTCGCCGTTAGAGGCCTGAATTCGAATATAAATAACCCCCGCGTATGCCTTTTCCGAGGCATCAGAAAAAACATGAAGCTCAACAGAATTTCCCGGCGAATAATTAACCCATCTTGGAATATGAATAGTATTTACCTCATGATAAGAAGTAACAAATCTTTTCCATTCATCTTCCATCGAAATTGGAAGCATATCATCCCAATTTATATTATCAAGCCAAATTTTTTGCATGATAATTTTAGCAACCACAATGACAGGACCTGATCAACCTACAGGATCAAACAATTTCGCGATAGTCGATAAGAATTCCCTCTTAGTATACCCAGATTTTAATGAAATAGGAGTCACACTAAAATAAAACGAGTCCAACCGAGCGTTCCACTGAATTCCTAAAGTCTTTGAGGTACTCGATTCTATAAACGTCAATAATTTAGCGTCAACTAAATGGTCCAAAGGTATGCCTTTCAAAATAGTCCGGTTGTTGGAAGTCCATTTTCTTAGCTGAAACTTGGCGGAAGCCAAAGCAGCAACGAGTTGATCACGAGCCATTAATGTGGTCGAAATGTCATGAGTCCCTGTCAAAACGTCGTCAACGTACATGCACTTTCGTAGAATATGTGCTGCGAGAGGGAACTCAGCCTCAGAATCGTCAGCGAGTTGTAATAACGTCCTAATAGCAAGATATGGAGCGCAGTTAACACCAAAAGTCACTGTCTGTAATTCATAGTCCCTCACAGTCTCCGTCGGAGAATCCCTAAATAAAATTCGTTGAAAAGGGGTATGCGACGGATCAACCCGAATCTGCGTATACATTTGAGTAATATCACAATTGAAGACGAATTTAAACAGACGCCACCTAAGAATAAGTAGAACTAAGTCTGCTTGTAAGGTAGGTCCTACGTAAAGGCAATCGTTTAAACTAATTCCATTAGAAGTTCTATTTGAAGCGTTGAAAACAACTCTCAATTTAGTTGTCTTACGTTCTAGTTTTACCACCGGATGATGAGGTGAATAACAAAAAAAGGTAGGAGATGGAAAATTTGGTAATACCGGTCTCATATGTCCTATGTCCAAGTACTCCCTAACGACGTCATCGTACATCTCCTTAATTGCAGGTCTACGTAGTAAAGATGATTCGGTCCTAAGATATTGTCCCATAACAGCAGGTCTTGAAGTCCCTAAAGACAATTTTTCAGGAAATTCAGGCTTAAATGGGAGAGTCACTACATATCGACCATCAGATTCGCGACGAGTAGTCGCTTTATAATTTTCCTCACAAAATTTGTCAAATGGAGACAGAATTTTTCTTTTAGGAGTTTCCTCAAGTTCCCAGAATCTCAAAAGGTTCTTGTTATGGCAATCTTCCTCTGAAAATTCGACATTCATAGAATATACCTGAACTTGAGGTTGTACAACTGGACCAGTAATAATCCAGCCAAAAATAGTGTTCTGAGCTAGTAAAGAGCCCAAAATATTGCGACGGATTTCTCCCAACAGAATTCTTGGATATAAATCCGCGCCAAGCAAAAGATCAACAGGTCGACTGTCATCAAAATTAATATCGGCCAAACGAAGGTTTGGCAAATTTTCTTTTAAATACGAGTGGACTGTAAATGGTGGTAAATTACCCGAAATATTTGGCAAAGCAAGTGCCAATGTTTCCAATACAAGGGATGAATCGAGGGTGGAGCCAATTTTTAATGAACAAAGTTTTCTAGACATTGCCGTAACTGCCTGAGTAACTCCTGAAATTTGAGCATTCGTCGAATGCGTCGAAATTTTCAGGCGATTTTGCAAACGTTCAGAAATGAACGATGCTTCAGAAGCAGGGTCAATAAGGGCCCGGGCTGGGTACGTAGTACCCTGATGAATAAGATTCACCATAGCCGTCGCTAAAAGTACAGTCCTACTTTGTGCTGTATGAAATACTTGACGATTTGTAGGAGCTGTGGCATGATTGGCATTCGAAGATGATGCGATTGCAGGTACGGAGTTTGAAACTCGAGAAACAGAAACCGAACTAACACCCGAATTCGACCGATTAGTATCCCTAGAAACTTCAGAAGATGGTAATTCACGGTGTAACATAGTATGATGTCTCTTGTTACAAATGGAGCAATTATACGAACTGCTACAATTTTTAGCTTCATGTGTCCTTGCAAGACAATTGACACAACAGTGAAACTTTTTTACCGTAGAAAATCGATCCGCAACAGATAAACTTTTGAATCGATGACAAGAGCGTAAAAAGTGAACTTGATTCTTACAAATAATACAAGAAGCACTTGAAGTTGAAGCAGCATTGGTATGATGCGCTTTGATTTTAGGTTCAGAAAACCGTTTAGCAGATTCTGAACCCCTAAGATCACGTAAACAATCTAAAGTTTGAACTCTTTCTGTCAGAAAGAGGTCCAAATCCTTCCAGAGTGACAAAGCTGATTTGTCCTTTATACTCTGTTCCCACAGACTAACAGTTTGCGAAGGTAACCGTTGAATGCAAAGAAATACAATAATAGGATCCCAGCTGTGCGTCGAAATATTATAAATTGACATAGCCGTAAGGCAACCGTTTATTCCGCGTTGTAAAGTTTTTAATCCCGACGAGGTTTCCTTATCACGAAAGGGAAGGCTAAATAGCGATTTTAACTGGTTATTAACCAGCATACGCGGATTATCATATGCGTCCCTCAAGTTGCGCCACGCAACATCAAAACCTTGATTAGTGAGAGGGCATTTCGAAACAATTTCCCGAGCTTCGCCACTAGTTTTCCGAACTAGATGGCATAGCCGCTCAATATTGCTTAGTCGAGAATTATTGATATAAACCGCTGTAAAAAGATCCCTAAAAGTGGGCCAAGATATGTAATCGCCCTCAAAAACGTCGGTATCGCATGGCGGAAGCGTTAAATTATGACAAAAGTTGTCAGCTGAATTGAGGTTTACACTCGGAGACTGAGACTGCTCTTTCGGTGTCGCGTTGGATTTAAAATGATGTAATCGTTCATTAATCCTAGATAAACAATTAACGTACGCGTTAAAAGTGGCTTCATATTTCGATTCAGCCGCGTCAAAATCCGCCGGTTCCGCGTCATCCGAATTTTCTAAATATGATAAACAAGATATGTCGAGTTTACTTGTTCCCAAAGCAAGTCCAATTCTTTTCCACGAATTTCAAGATTAAATACCGAATGTAACTCCTCACGAATATCGTTGAATTTCGCCTCAAATTTAAAGAGCGTATCCGAATCGCGAATAAAAATATCAAGTGCAGTTCCCGGCATTTTGGTTCGAATTTATTTTAAAATAAGTTAATTTAATTTAAATAACAATATAAAAATTCGTTTAAAAAAATCCGAAAAAATAATAATTATTATAAACTAATAATATAAAACTATATTAAAAAATTTAATTTTCTTAATATGTGGTATTATATTAAGCAAAACCAAAATTTGCAAAAAAAAAATTAATAAAAAACACACTGGATACGTCGCGACTAAAACGGACAGTAGGGTGACTAACAATGTTATAGAAAAAACAATCCAACACAATGCGTGTGCGTATATATTAGTGTGAAGAGAAATGAACACACTCTTGAGCATAAACACAAAAAAAAAACCAACGCGTGAACGTATAGAGAAATAAAAACTATTCAGCTTAAGCAGCTTAAACACGAAAAAAACGTTCGCGTGAGCGTATATGTATAACACAAAGGAGAAAAACCGATTTAGTTATAATCTTTATTGTAATGTATATCTGTTTAAATGTAAATCTGTTTAAATTATTATTATTTGCACTAAACACTTTTTTTAAACTATCCCGACGGCTTTTTCTCTTTCCTTCGATTAAAACAGACACGATATGATTAATATTTATATTATTACTTGCACTAAACACTTTTCTTTTTTTTTTAAATCCCGACGGCTTTTGCTTTTTCTTTCGATTAAAATATAAACGAATATATACGTAATGTAACGTAAGGCGTAGGGTTGTAAAACGAAAAGTATGCAAAAAAATAGTATTTCAATAACGATGAAACTTTTTTTTTTTTATTTTTAAATTAATTTTAATTATACACTTTTTAAATTTTAAAATTTTTGTTTAGCTCACACATAAAAAAAACTGAACTATACGCACCTTTTTAATTTATTGTTTTCTGTTGTAGTTGAAGCTAAGGGTTGTTTTTGCAGGTTCTTGCTGATGTTGACAAGATGAAGGCTGTGGGAATGTTGAAATTAATAATTTTTTAAAATTTTCCAAATTTTTCCTCAGGATCCGGCTCGAAGGATCAAATGTTTGCATATGTAGCAAAAAATATATGAAAAATAAAAACACAATATAGTATAAGGTTTTATAAGAAGAGAAAATAAAATCTCTATTTTATTTGTATATACAAATGTATTACCTTTTTTGAAATATGCACAGCGAATGGTGTTAATGTGTACGAAGGTACCAAAACGATTGATTTTATAAGTTAAAAAATAAAAGAGAGAAGGTGGCGAGCAATATCTAAGTACCTGTTTTTATCCTTTTTTTGGATAGGGTTGTACTAATTTGTTCAACCTGGTCAAATGTTATATTAAGGAGTTTGTCTAGGCAATATCACCAAGACAATTCTGTATTATAACACAAGCACTTGAACTTGGTTACAGGGAAAATGTTATTGTTTAGGGGCTTGTCTAGGCAGCAACACCAAGACAATTCTATATCATAACACAAGCACTTGAACTTGGTTATATGGTTTTGAAAGAAAAACCTCGTTCTGTTGGTTTGTTATCTCTATTTTATTTATAAAAAGGTTTAAATGTTTAAATGTGATCATAACTTTGTATGTATGTCAATATGTTTGTACATATGAACAAAAGAATTGCTGACTGTATTTCAAGCTTATTAACCCAGCTTATGTAGTAATGGAAACCAATAATTCAGGGTTATTTTCATAGTTTCAGATGTATGTAAGTATGTTTGTTACTTTAGCAAATGTACTGACGTACAAATAAACGAAATTCATACTGACGTACAAATAAACGCAATTCTTTGTGAAGAATTGAACATACTCCCCGCCGTTGAGTTATGCTCAACAATTTTTTCATTTCGATAACCCTAAATTATTGGGACACAACTTAAACTGTTGATCCGTCAAATTCTGGAATGTGCTGGCGCACTGCTGGATGTGGGGACTGTTGGTTTATTTTGATTTTTGTACAACGTTTTCTTTGCCAGGCAACCTTTATACAGATGATAATAGCGAGAACTAGAGCGATATAGGCAATGGTTTCGTGGTGATATTGTATGGCCTTGAGTTGTGATGGAAACTTCGAGCTGATTATTTGATGTAAATTGTGCTGTATTTCGGAGATGTTCTTTATTTGGTCAGCATAGATCTTGATGTGAGTTATTTCATCTTGCCTCTTATCTGGATAAGTGATGTCACTGATGTTACTCGTTACTGTGTATGATGTCTGAAATGATGTGGAGACAGTTTGATGACCTTTGATGATTATTGATCCAAACTTGAGAGTACAATCTGGTGATATTTTTAAGATGCCAGATCCTTTCAAGGCTAGCTGTGATTTTTCTTGTCCACATACGGCGCTTATTCGAGAAGGCTGCAGAAATGTGTATAACCACTGGTTGTTGTATTCTAACTGTGTAAGTGATGTATTGTCTGCAACAGGAACAATGTTGCATCTCTTATGGATATGGTAGCTGAGAAGCGAAAGTTCACATAGGCATTTATCTGCGTTTGCATTAAAATTTGATTGTATGTGTTGACACAAGATTTTGTTCTCGCTAGTGACTGCACATGTGGCCCGCTGGATTTCCGTTAGGATGAAATATTGATCCCTATGAGCATTTATGGCCAGGAAATTGCCGCATGGTTTTATAGCAAACATTGTACCATTTAATAATACTGGAATCGGGTGCGGTTTCAGAAGTTCGAATGGTTCAGGGTCAGTTAATGGGATAGATATATGGAATATAACGTGATCTTTTGTTACACCTCCCTTGACGCTCATCACTTTGTACAGTTGTAGAATGTTATCACCTCCCACTGGTAGTTCTAAAGATGTTGGAAGATGACTTCTTACTTGCGCTAGCTCGGCTTCAAGTTGGGACGGTGATAGAAGTGTTGGATTGATTTTTCCATGGTGTGAATCGGTTAATGCTGCTATAATTTCTGACTGAATTCGGTGTAACCTTGCTGATATTAACGTAAGTTGAGCGGATCGTAACATAAATATTCGGAAGAGACTTGCTTGATACTGTTCTTTTTCCCCATCATTTATTTTGGATTTAAGTTCCGTTAATTGATTATCTATGCTGTCGAAACTTTGTTTGATGTTTCTTTCGTCCTGTTTGATCACGTTTAGAGTTGCGTCAACAATTGATGTTTGATTCATGAGGAGTTGTTTTAGATGGTTTTCATTTTCGTTTACTGCAATAATGGTTTTTGACATTTGTTCAGCGTAATTGGAATCTAAGACGCCGAATAGTGAATTAGCAATATTGCCGACAACGTTAATAGCGCCACGTTTACTTCTGTTCTTTAGCAAGAGATTTTTGTCCTTTAGTCCTGTTAGGCTGTGATCAATTGTTTGGAGAAAGCTCAAGCAAGGTGTCCTTGGAATGAGGTGGTCGCATAAGTGGTTTAATGTCGTTGATTCATTCATAAAGTAGGCTATTTCTTTCCAATATGGGTTTAGATTGTAGTAGGAAATTATGTTCCATTCTGATCGTGATATTCGGGTATTGGTGATACCTTCGAAGTATAAGCCAATATTTGGGTCAAATTGTGTCGTTATGATTTTATCTGTGGACACAAGCGGAAGTACTAGTAGGATTGTGAGTAGTGTAGTCGTAACTGAGCTGGTCGAGGTCCGCTGTTTTTTAGCGGGTGGATTTGTATTCGATGACTGTTCTGATGATTGAATTTCTGCTGATAGTTCATGAGAATCGTTGGATTCTGAGGATTGTGGGAGAGGTAGTTGTCCCTTTTCGGTTTCTTCGTTGATCTGAGGGAGTGGGGCTAGATATTGAACTGCTCGTTTAAGGGTGCTTGAAGCTGTCTTAACATCTGCTACTCTTACAGCCCCGTCGGTTCCTTTATATGTTTTTATTACGCGACCCAAGGGCCATTTCATTACTGGAACGTTATCTTCTTTGATAAGTACGATTGCTCCTGGGTTAAGATTTTTTGATTGTTCTCGCCATTTGTTTCGGTATTGAAATTCATTTAGGTAGTCTCGTGACCATCTTTTCCAAAAGTCATGCTTGAGATGAGAAACTAGTTTCCATCGCTTCTCCAGCTTAAAGTGTGTGGTCTTAGCATGAGCATCAATTTGAGCTGTTAGTGGTTCGCCTATCAGAAAATGTCCCGGAGTAAGTGCGCCTATATCGTTCGCGTCGTTCGACATTGGTGAAATCGGCCTGGAATTCAGTATTGCCTCGATTTCTATAACTATAGTTTCAAGCTCTTCGTATGTTAGAGACGCATTTCCCAATGTTCTTACCAATAGGTACTTTGCTGATTTCACGGCTGCCTCCCAGAGACCACCAAAGTGTGGTGCTCTTGGTGGAATGAAATTGAATTGGATACCCTTTTTGTTGCATGCATTCAGAATAGTCGCCTGTGCATCTGATGAGTGTATTACTGTGGAAAGTTCTGGCAATTTATTTTTTGCGCCGACGAAATTTGTTGCATTGTCGCAATATAAGTTTTGGCAATGACCACGGCGGGATATGAACCGTTTGAGTGCACCTATAAAACCTTCAGTTGTGAGGTCGCTCACAAGTTCTAGGTGTACTGCCTTTGTAGCAAAGCAGCAAAATACAGCAATGTAGGCCTTGTGAGGTCGTTTTCCCCGAAGTTTATAATGCACAGTGATCGGGCCACAGTAATCAACTCCGGTGTTAATAAAGGCTCGTGCTGGTGTGATGCGTGGTAGGTTGCCCATTATTTGGTGAAATAACGCTGGTTTGGCTCTGCTGCATATCGTGCATCGATGCACTGTGGCTCTAGACATGATTTTTCCTTTGATAGGCCAAAATCTTTGTCTGACTATTCCCAGGAGCGTTTGTGACCCACAGTGTTTGTTGTCCTTGTGAATCATTTCAAAGATTAGCTTTGCGATTGGATCATTGTATGGAAGCAGGAATTGATGCTTGGAGTCGTATTGAAGTGGTGATGCTTCGAGTCGGCCTCCAACGCGGATTAAACCATCTGTGTCTAAAAACGGTGATAGATTACTTAGGTTATTTGTTCCGCGTAGCTCTTTGTATTTTGTAAGCTGCTGAATTTCTTGTTTGAAATCTGCCTCTTGCATTTGTTTTATGATTAACTTTAGAGCGTTGTTTAACTCAGTTGTTGTTAATGATTTTAGACTCTGTCTTGAGGGCTTTTTGCATTTGGCTTGGTTGATAAAGCGTAGAACGTATCCAACGATATTTTGTAGACGCCAGAATGAATTCCTGTGATTTATTTTGTATATGAGTTCTGGTTCCGTTGACGTCACTGTTAGTGATATTTTTACCTTTCTTTCTAGGTCAGTTGGAATGGCATGGCTTGGATTATATGTGGGGGGCCATGCTAATTCTTGGCCATGTAGAAATAGTGGGCCATAAAACCAGAAAGAACAGTCTTTGAGGCGCCTGGGTGCAATTCCTCGTGATAAGATGTCTGCGGGATTTAATTTTGTGCCGACATGTCGCCATTGGTTTGCTTGTGTTGTTTGTAAGATGCTTGACACTCGATTTGCTACAAAGGTGTTAAGTGATGCTGGTGAGTTTATCCAGGATAATACAATTTCTGAGTCCGTCCAAAACCAAACCTTGCATGTTAGTTGAAGGTCTGCTATGATTCTGGCGGCTAACTGTGCTCCTAATGCCGCAGCGCACAGCTCCAGTCGAGGTATTGTTTGAATTTTGAGTGGAGCAATCCGGGATTTTGCGCATAGTAATTGTGTTATAGTTGAACTGTTTTTTGTCGTGGATCGAATGTAAGCCGCTGCTCCATACGCCTTTTCTGATGCATCAGTAAAAATATGTAGTTGGACGGATTCAGGGATTTTTCCATTAAAGATGTGTCTTGATAGCTGCAATGTTTTTAGTTCATCCAGTTCTGTGCGGAAGTTCGTCCATTTTGTGTACAAGTGTTCAGGGAGTGCTTGATCCCAATCGAGTTTTAGGGCCCACAATTCTTGGATGAATATCTTAGCAGTGACGGCAACTGGTGACAAGAGGCCTAATGGGTCAAAACTTCTCGCAAGATCTGAAGCGACGGTGCGTTTGGTAATTCTCTTGATGTTCTCAACGTTTACCTTGATTCCTAACTTATCATTTTTCGGTAGCCAGATAAGACCTAACGTTTTTATCGAGTCGACCTTGGTGCTTTCGAAGTCTAAATCCACTTCCTTGTAGTCTTGTGGTATATTGTGGAGCAATTTAGGATAATTAGCGCACCATTTGCGTAATGTGAAGCCACCTTCCTTTAGAATTTGCACTAACTGTTGTTGTACATCGAGTGCGGTTATTATGCTATCAAAACCACCCAGGCCATCATCCACGTAAAAATTTTCTTTGAGAAACTTGGAAGCCAGGGGATAACGTGTCTCGTTTTCTGTAGCCAACTGCTCTAGACATTTTGTTGCTAAGTAGGGAGCAGCTCTGGTGCCGTATGTAACTGTGTTGAGTTGAAAGTAGTTAATGGGATTTGTGGGATCCCTTCTCCAAATTATTAACTGAAGTTGACGATCTTCGGGAGCAACTAATGTTTGTCGATACATTTTTTTTACGTCGGTGGTGAAGACGAATCTTGGCATTCGAAACCTCAGGAGTATCGAGAATAGGTCGCTTTGTAGTGTTGGTCCCGTGAACATCAGATCATTTAAAGAGTGTCCTGATGAGGTTTTGGCTGATGCATCAAAGACTACCCTGAGCTTTGTAGTTGAACTTTCAGGCCTCAATATGCAATGATGTGGGATGTAGTAGCTTGGGGAGACCTTGGTTTTTGGTTCCCATTTTGTCATGTGCCCCATAGATTCATATTCGTCCATAAATTGAATGTATTTGGCCTTCAGTTCCGCGTTCCTTTGCAGACGTCGTTCGAGAGCGAAAAATCGGTTAAGAGCAATTCCATGTGAGTCGCCTAGAATATTCGGGTGTTGATGAAATGGTATTCGGACGACAAACTGGTTTTGATTGTTTCTTGTTGTGTTTTGGGCAAAATGCTCTTCACATTGTTTCTCGGCTACTGATAGTGGTTTTGTAGTTGATTTGATTTCATCTAATTCCCAAAGTCGAGCGATGGAGGCTTCGAGGCCTTCATCTTCGGTGCATATTCCAGAAAATGCTTCTGTTGAAGGTTTATTATCTATTTTTCCTGCTACAATCCAGCCCAAGACTGCGTTCTGTAAAGTCGGAAGGTGTGGAGATAGTTTTATTTGCCCAATTGCGAGCAATTGGAGATAGTGTTTTGCACCTAGCAATATGTCGATTTTATCGGGTTTATTAAATGCTGGATCAGCTAATGTCAAGTTTTTTGGTATTGACCAATCGTCAGTGTTGACAAATTGTGATGGTTGTGGTGCGACGATTTGAGGCAAGACGAGTGCCTCCAAGCGAGTTGAAAACCCATTAATTCGGGAATGCAGAGAAACATTGACCCGGTGTCGTGTTTTGGTGTTGGAATTACCGAGTCCTTTAATGTTCATTGATGATGGCTGTTTTGCAATGTTAAGTCGTTTTGCTAAACGCTCTGTGATCAAATTTACTTGTGATCCGGCGTCAAGTAATGCGCGACATTCAACCTCCATTATGTCAGTTTTGATTTTTACTATAGCTGTGCTGAGAAGAACGTATGAGTTGAATACGTGACCGCTTGCTGCCGTTAATGATGATGCTTCTGGAATGCTGGCTGGTGCCTTGCTGAAGTTTTCATTTGGAGTGTTTGTTGCTGATGGTGTCATCTGGGGTGTTTTATGGCTTGATGATCCTTGTTTTAATGATTGGGTGTAGTTTTCCATGTGAAGCAGCGAGTTGTGCCTTTTCTTGCATATCGTGCAAGGCCCTGACTTGCAATATTTTACTGTATGCTCTGATTTTAAGCAATTTATGCACTGTTTCTGGCTCCGAACGAAATTCAGGCGGCCATGTGGCGGTAGTTGTTGAAACCTTTGACACCGGAACAGTGGGTGTTGGTCAATTTTGCAGAGTGGGCATGTGATTTCTGTTTTATTGGCTGATGTTGCAGAAGCGCATACCTTAGAGGATTTCTCCTTCTGGTTTGTGGCTTCCAAGGATTGAAATCGAGTTTCAAGGAATTTCAGGAAGTCCTTGAAACTTTGTAGTTCCTTTGGATTTTGAATGGTCCTCTCATACAGAACAAGAGTACCCCGATCTAGTTTCCTTACCAAGGTGTGAAACAATATGGGGTCCCACGAGGTCGTGTCAATTCCGATGTTGTTTAGTTCATGCAGACATTCTTGTGTTGTATCGTGTAGAGCCTTTATGGCGGCAGCTGATGGTCCAGCATTAGGTTGATCCAGCAACTGTTGCATTATGGTTGAGACAATGATGCGCTGATTGTCATAGCGCTCTTCTAGTAGTGTCCAAGCGGTCGCGTAGTTGTCTGCAGTAGCTGACAGATGGCTGATTAATTTTTCAGCTTCTCCTCCCAAAATTGATTTGAGATACCACATCTTTTGTGCCTTTGGAACTTGCTGGTTGTCCACCAATTGAGTGAATAGGTCGGAGAAGGCTCTCCATTTTACATAGTCTCCACTGAATTTTGGGATTGTAACCTTTGGTAGTGGAAGAACGTTGGTTTGCTGGAAATCGCTACCTTGTTCTGGGCTTCGTGACGATAGCTTAAAATTTTCAATAATTAATTTTTCTAAATTGAGGTAGGTTTCCATATTATACCCTTCTTTTAGTGGGTCAGTGCTGGATTCCCATACTGAGAAATGCAATTCTTGAATTTGTGCCCATAGTTTTTCCTTCAGCTGTATGTTGGTTGCTGCTGGGTCTGTGGTAAATAATCGTTTGAGTGAGTTCATCATGGCATTTTGTCTTCTGATCAAGGGATTTAGTAAGATAGTGTTTGCGGATGAATTATCGTCAACATAATTGGTTCTAGGTGGCGGTTTAGGATCACTGATTGTCGTTTTTTGACCAATGTCCTTTGGAGTTTCCATAGCTGCTTCAAATATTTCTCGGTAGGTTGTTGTGATTTCCGATATTTTATCGTAATAATTCTCGGTGAAGTATTTGTGGTCTAGTGCTGGCTTCTCGAGACATCGTATTTTATTGTCGTTGATTTCAAACTCAGCCCATGCCGCTTCCAGTCGTTTGATCCGATCTTCATAGTACTGGCAGGTTTTTCTTATAGCCGAGTCCTTTTTAAAGTTTCGGATGATGGACTGGATTCCTTCACCTGTAGCGAGCTGGGCTGCAGCGAGTTGGTCCTTAGGGGTGTTTGTAGCCATCACGTCGGGGTCACCAATGTTTTTATCCTTTTTTTGGATAGGGTTGTACTAATTTGTTCAACCTGGTCAAATGTTATATTAAGGAGTTTGTCTAGGCAATATCACCAAGACAATTCTGTATTATAACACAAGCACTTGAACTTGGTTACAGGGAAAATGTTATTGTTTAGGGGCTTGTCTAGGCAGCAACACCAAGACAATTCTATATCATAACACAAGCACTTGAACATGGTTATATGGTTTTGAAAGAAAAACCTCGTTCTGTTGGTTTGTTATCTCTATTTTATTTATAAAAAGGTTCAAGCTTATATACTAATTAAATCATAAATAACAGAAAATAAAAGTAAAATAAAATATGCGACTTAGCATAAGTAACAAAGTTGACAAACCCCAGACATGCAGTCAGCAATAATTGTTTGAATAAATAAAATTAAAATAAATAAAATATGCAATTTAGCGTAAGCAACAAAGTTAACAAACCCCAGAAATGCAGTCAGCGACAATTGTTTGAATAAAATAAAATTAAAATAAATAAAATATGCAATTTAGCATAAGCAACAAAGTTAACAAACCCCAGAAATGCAGTCAGCGACAATTGTTTAAATGTGATCATAACTTTGTATGTATGTCAATATGTTTGTACATATGAACAAAAGAATTGCTGACTGTATTTCAAGCTTATTAACCCAGCTTATGTAGTAATGGAAACCAATAATTCAGGGTTATTTTCATAGTTTCAGATGTATGTAAGTATGTTTGTTACTTTAGCAAATGTACTGACGTACAAATAAACGAAATTCATACTGACGTACAAATAAACGCAATTCTTTGTGAAGAATTGAACAGTACCGTTAACGGTTTTACTAGTTAAAATCTATGTAAACACTCCTTTCAACGATGTATAAAAAAAGGAGTTTCATAGATTTTAACCCAGAATTAACCTAAAAATGGCTAATTGACTCAAAGGCGGAAAGTACAAAGAAAATATTAAATTGTACTTAAACAGAGGTGGTGTTGCAATATATGTAAGAAGTAATATATATTGCTCTAAAAATGCAGCAACGGACAAAATCGAGTATATTTTTCTTGAGATTTCATCTTTAGGAAGAAAGATGTTGGTTGGTTGTGTATATAGGCCAAACAACACTATTAATTATACTAGTTTCATCATAAAAATTGAAACTTTAATCATGCCACACAACGACGTGGTAATAGCAGGAGACTTTAATTCTAATCTTCTAACTGAATCCTCGTTCAGGGACCATATGGAATCGATAGGTCTTACACCGACTAACACTACATTACTTACTCACTTCACGAAATATAATAGCACGCTACTGGACCTTTTGTTCGTGGGTGATCCATCTAAAATATTACTTTATGATCAAATTTCTGCATCATGCTTCTCCAAACATGATCTGGTTTTTGCATCATATGACTTCTTACTCGATCAAAGAGATCAAACTTATTCTTATCGCGATTTTAAAAACATAAATTATGCCCTTCTTAATGAGAACTATCTCCGAGTTAATTAGAATAGAATCTACGACTTGATTTCTGTTGATGGCCAACTATCGTTCCTAGAGTATAATATTCTGAAGCTTTATGATGAAGCAGTCCCTTCGAGGACAAAAACAATTTCGGCAAAAAAAACCGTGGTTCAATTTTTCTATTCTAAATTCAATACAACGAAGGGATTTAGCATACTCTAGATGGAAGCGTTTTAAAACACCAGAACTAAAAGCAGAATTTCGTTCTGCTCGGAGGGATGCTAATAATTGAATTAGAATGGCCAAAACTGAGTATTACTCTAAGCGATTCGGTACCGCCCTTGAACCCAAACACACCTGGAAAACTATTAGGGACATTGGTATTGGAAATATGGATAAAAGCATGAACTGCTCCATTAATGTTGATGAACTCAACAACATATTTACTAATACTTCGCTTCTTGTAGCGACGGACAATATGGCACAAAGCGAAAATTCTCTTTATAACGACAATGATACGCTTAACCAGGACATATTTGAATTTTCATGTGTCAATCAATTTGATGTTTTCTCTAGTTGTTCTCAAATAAAATCCAATGCAATAGGATATGATAATCTTGATCCTAATTTCATCAGAATAATTCTGCCATCTATATTGCCGTATATTACTCATTTATTTAATACCATCATCACAACTAGCTGTTTTCCTTCGAAATGGAAGCATGCGAAGTTAATTCCAGTCCTTAAATCAAACAGTGAGTACCGGCCAATATCTATCTCAAGTTTTCTTTCAAAAGCTTTAGAAAAAATTTTACACCACCAGATAAGTGTTCACGTTTATGAAAATCACCTAATGTCTGACCGACAGTCAGGTTTCCGACCTAATCACAGCTGTGTAACTGCTTTAATTGACGTATCGGAGAGTATAAGGCGTGAACTGGATGATGGTAAGATTAACTTCTTGGTGCTACTCGATCACTCCAAGGCTTTTGACACAGTTAACCATCAAATATTATGTACTAAGCTAAGGTCACATTTTAAATTTTCATCAACATCATCACAACTTATATCATCTTACCTCACTGACCGCATTCAGTCGGTATGTTTAAACGGCATTGAGTCCAATCTCCTTACACTAACAAGAGGCGTACCTCAGGGATCTGTTCTGGGGCCACTACTTTTTTCTATTTATGCTAATGATTTGCCACAACATTTATCTCACTGTAAGATTCACATGTATGCAGACGATGTACAATTGTATTTAAGTAGTCCAGTTCAATCTATCAGAGAAAACGTTAATAAACTCAATCATGATTTAAACAACATATCTTGTTGGGCATCAGCAAACGGCCTGTGTTTAAATCCAAGAAAATCCAAATGTATCGTAATTCACAAAAAAACGTTAAACCCAATCATTCAAGATGACATCATTAAAAACAACGAGAAAATTGATATTGTACGAACGGCAAAAATTTTGGGAATAGTGTTTAACAATAACTTAACTTGGTCAAATCATATCAATACTCTGGTTGTGCAAATATATGTCAAATTAAGAACGTTGTGGTCTGTGCAGTACTTTACGCCGTTAAAAGTAAGAATGCTACTCGCGAAAGCTTATTTGATTCCTAGTCTTACTTACGGTTGTGAATTGTTTTTTTTATTGTGACTCCATAAGTAAGAAAAAACTTCAAGTTTTATATAATAATATTATACGATATGTTTACGGACTTAAAAAGCGAGATCAAGTATCGTCCTTTAATATTTTTTCGAAAAATTATATACTCTCAAAAACCGAAGTACCTTTTTCAAAATATACGCTTTGCTAGATCGTCGAGAGGCAAAAATGTCATAATTCCCAAATTCCGATGTCTCGTTTCTGAATGGCAGTTCTTTGTAAATGCTACTCGTCTTTGGAATGCTCTTCAACATAGCCAACAAATAAACAGCAACGCAATGAGTTTTAAAAAAAGTATTTTTAATTATTTTAGTTAAATACTCCTGGTAGTTTTTCTTTTATAGTTATTTATATCATAATTATTTTTTTATGTCCTAATTTTTAATAACTTTAATTTATATAATTTTTTATATCATTATTTATTCCTACTCCTGGTAAAATTTCATTTACATATATATACATATTTCTTTTTTTTGTAATTTTTAATTATATTTAATTTAAAATTTTTTTTTGTATATTCTATGTTATATTTTATTAATGTCACAATTTTATAAATTCTTATTCATATTAATTTTTATATATTAGTTACAATTTTATTCAATTTAATTTGGCTAAACATGTTTGTACACTACTAAAATCCTGTACTGTAATTATAAGACTTAGTCTTGTTGTGCAGGAAATCATTAAAACAAATAAATAAATAAGTGTTAAACTTTCTATTCCTATGTGGCCTACTCCAGTGGCCGAAGTTACTGGTCTTAATGGCAGTGTGGCTGCAACCTCTTCGAAAATGTGTGTTATATCCATTGGATCCCCAATTGACCCAAGCTTTAAAATTCGAACTGAAGCATATGTGGTGGAGAAACTTACGGGTCGTTTGCCGTCGTGTTCGATCTCAAATGACTTAAAATCTTTCCCCGAAATTTCATTGTCTGACATCAATTCGGCCCGAATGGATATTCTCCTTGGTGGCGATATTTATCCGCGAATAATATTCCCTGATGTTAGGAAACACCCTAATGGTAATCTGGTTGCACAGAGAACCGTATTCGGTTGGATAGTGACTGGTAAAGTGGGACAACCCGATCCCTTACCTTCGGTTGTATCGTTTTTCAACCACATCGAGTTAAATACTCAATTAGCCCGATTTTGGGAGCTTGAGGAGGTTCCACCGGCAGCTCGATCGACTGAGGTTGAAGGCTATTGTGATAGACTTTATCGAACTACCACACATAGAAATTCCGAAGGTCGTTATGTGGTTTCACTCCCGTTTAAGCACGAGTTTCCACGGTACTTGTCATTGGGCAATTCCCGTAATATAGCTCTTTCCCAGTTTGTGCGAAATGATGCAAGGCTTATGAAGAACCCCGAATTAAAATCACAGTACGATAGTGTGATTAATGAATATATTGTTTTGGGACAAATGCGTGAAGTTGTTCCCCCCAATACTGAAGCCTCGAGTTATTATATGCCGCATCATGCTGTTATCAAGCCAGACAGCGTTACTACGAAACTCCGAGTAGTATTTAATGCATCTAGCCCTTCATCAAATGGCGTTAGTTTGAACAGTGTTTTGTTCCCCGGTCCTGTGTTGCAGGCAGATCTCACTGTTTTAATTCTCCGTTGGCGATTGTATCGCTTCGTATTTAATGCCGACATGGAAAAAATTTACAGGCAAATATTGGTTCATCCCAATCATACCACATATCAAAGGATTCTTTTCCGGCGTAATCCTGATGATGACATTAAGGACTACGAGTTGAATACCGTTACCTTTGGAGTGAATTGTGCTCCATATCTCGCAATAAAGACGTTACTCCAACTCGCTAGTGATTGTAAAGCTCGTAGTCCAGCGGCATCTGAGATTTTAGAAAACCATATGCATATCGATGATGTACTGGCTGGCTCTCATGAACTGGTTTGAGAAGACGTGAAGAACTTATTGAGGCCCTTGGGTCAGCGGGTTTCATTCTTCGAAAATTCACCGCTAATCACATCCGACTTGGAAAATATCCCAGAAGAGAATCTGCTCGATGCCGATTTCTTGAAATTCTCAGATGCCAGCGCGACTAAAACCCTGGGGTTGCGATGGAATGCGTAGTCTGATAGCTTTTACTTTAAACTCGTTTCGCAACCAGGGAAAAATGTGATTACTAAGCGTGCGGTCTTTTCCGAAATAGCAAAATTGTTTGATCCCGCAGGTTGGCTTTCGCCGAAAATCATTGTTGCTAAGATGATAATGCAACAAATATGGAAGGACAAGATCGATTGAGATGAATGTTTGAACCCTTCTACTTTGGTTCAATGGCACGCATTTTTGACGATTACCCGAATGTTGAGAAAATATTCATTCCAAGATGGGTGAGTTTTCATCCCGAGAATGATATCGAGATCCATGGATTTTGCGATACTTCTGAGAAAGCATACGCAGCAGCACTCTATGTTCGCACCGTCTCTTCCTTGTTTGAGATAAAATCGCATTTGCTTGCTTCAAAAACAAAAGTAGCTCCACTGAAATTTGAGACTTTACCCCGATTAGAGCTCTGTGGAGCGGCGTTAATGGCAAGGATGGTTGATTCGTTGAATAGTCAGTTGAAATTTCCCAAGGAGAAAATTCATCTGTGGACTGATTCAACCATTGTCTTAGCATGGCTGAAGAAAGAGTCATGCGATTTGCCAACTTTTGTTGCGAATAGAGTTGCTTTGATTGTTAAAAAAGTTGGAAATGAGAATTGGTCTCACGTGGTTTCCAAAGATAACCCCGCCGATTTCGCAAGCCGTGGATCTCTTGCTCGTGAACTAATTGATAATGCGTTATGGTGGCATGGTCCTCATTGGCTATTGAAACCAAGGAATGCCTGGCCCAAGGAATCAATTAGTCTTCATTCTCATTTGGAATGTGTTAAGTCGGATAAGGAATTAAAGAAACCAATTGATATACTACACAAGTATTCAAATTTACCCCGAGCAATGAAAATTATTGCATATTGGTTTCGGTTGTTGCATTTTCTCCGTGTGCACAATGGTTTATACCCGACTTTAGAAGTAACCCAGAAGGAAATTAAATCTGTGAGGGATCGACTAATTATTTTATGCCAGCGAATTTATCTCACCGAATATGAGCTTTTGGCTAAAGGACTACCATTGCCCTCTAAGAGTAGTTTATTGTCCTTGAATCCTTTTATTGACTCCGATGGATTCATCAGAATGAATGGTCGGCTAATTCAAGCCCCTGGTTTGGCATATAATGAAAGGTACCCGAAGATCCTGCCTTACGATGGTCAGTTCACAAGGTTGTTCGTAAAATATGTACACGAATGTTCGATCCATGGCGGACAGGCGTTGATGATGCGCTTGATAAGAATGGAATTTTGGATTCCGAATCTGAAGAATCTTGTTCGTGGGACAATTCGTAATTGTATGAAGTGCGTTTTGTTTCAGAAGAAAACTGGACAGCAAATTATGGCTTCTCTACCCCCCGGAAAGAACTGTTCTTTCAAGGCCATTTACCCATACTGGGTTAGATTTTGCTGGGCCCTTTGAGATAAAATCATATGTAGGCAGAGGGTGCAAGATTACGAAAGGTTATGTTGTTTTTTGTATGTTTCGCGACAAAGGCAATTCATTTGGAGGCGACAGGCGATATGTCGTCCGAAACATTTTTGGCGGCATTTAGTCGTTTTTTCGCCCGCCGCGGTTGCCCGTCCCATTTATACTCTGATAATGGGACTGCTTTTGTAGGTGCCTCAAATTTGCTCGAAGAGGACAAAAAGCAGTTTTTCTCATTGCTGAGAAGCAAGGTTTCCAATCGGAATAGCCTGAACATGGTGGAATGGCATTTTATTCTTCCCGGCGCTCCGCATATGGGTGGACTCTGGGAGGCGGGTGTCAAAAGTTTTAAGACCCATTTAAAGAAGGTGGCGAACGCACAAAGATTCCTTTTTGAGGATTTACGACAATGTTGACCCGAATTGAAGCGTGTTTGAACTCGAGACCACTATGCCCTATGAATGAGAGCCCCTATGAATTTACCCCCTTAACTTCCGGTCATTTCTTGATTGGTGCGCCCTTATTGGCTCCCCCTGAACCCGATATGTCCGATCTGTCAATAAGCCATGTGAATAGATGGCAGAAACTAAAGGTACTTCACCACCAATATGCGATACGGTGGAAGGAAGAGTACTTAAAGGAGCTCTACAGACGTGTAAAGTGGAAGTATCCAAAAAGGGAGTTTCAAGTAGGTGATGTTGTTGTTATTCGTCAAGACAACTTACCTCCGAAAGAGTGGAAATTAGGCCGCGTCGAAAAGGTTTTCTTGGGGATCGATTCTAAACCTCGTATGTGCGAACTGAGAACAGCTTCTGGCACATTAACTTGGCCTATTGTGAAGCTTGTTATATTACCTATATCCGAACAACACTAATATTATTTCTTTTTTTTCGTATTTTCTTCTGTTTCTTCCTAGGTACAATGTCGTCAGCCTCTCGCCGCCTCGAAGTCCACCGACCAGCAGTTGATGGCTCGGCCCCCGCCAAGATAACGGCCGAGACCCATCAAGGAGGTCCAACTTGCCGGCTATGCAAAAGGACCATCCCCTCCGGAAATGCTACCGTTTTAAACGGATGTCGGTGGACGAGATAATCCAGACCGTCAAGAGGCTTAAGTACTGTTTCAATTGCCTAGCCACCACCCATTTGTTGCGGAAGTGCGACAGTTGGGAGAGGTGCATCGAATGCCTTCAGGAGCACCACACACTTCTGCACCGATTCCGACAACAGCAACAACAATGCCCCGGTACGCATCGTGGTGGAAAGGGCAGAAACAACTTTAAGAAAAAGCAGAGAGCACAAAAGCGGCCTCGAGACCAACCAACCCGTCAACAACAACACCAGCGGCTACCACAATAGTCCCAACAACTGCAGCCATGCGATGGACGCCCGTGCTGCAATCACCAGGCAAATGGTCAGCGCCAATCAACAGGTCAACAGGCGACCATTGTTATAAATGTCCATTCGGGACAAATTGTTTAATTTAGTCCTTTTATTTTTTTTTATTTTTTTATTAATTTTTTCTATTAATTTTTTAGAATTTTTTAATTTTGGTTAAAATTTTTCAAATTAAAATTTTATCTTTCATTATGAATTGTTGAATAGTTTTAAGCTTTTTTGAATTGTTAATAAATTCTTTGAAAACCCCGTAACAGTATGACCAAGGCCCCGCATTTATTTCTTGTCTCCCCTTGTTGCACCCGTGCAAGGGGGGCGGGATGTTTACGCGCAGATTAGCGAACCGGCCTATTGTCAGCTTAACGAAGCACTTGTTGGCTGTTCTCCGTAGCCTTTGAGTGTGCTTTGCTTAAGCTGATGGCTCATACTGTTGTATACCCCGCTTAAGGTACGTTGTACATTCTACCCCCGCTATTTAGCAATAAATTTTTATAACGTTTAAGAAAACATAAATTCTAATTGTGTTTATATTTTTTCGTATATTTTTTTGGGAAAATTATTATGCTGAGAAAAACAATGTTATATATATGAATTTAGATTCCTGAAGATGCTATCTAATTGAATGGCCTCAAGCTTAATTATTTTTATCTAAAAATTACAACAAAAAGGTCGAAATAACAATCAAGTTTAATTCTTACTATATATAAAATAAATGCATTCTTATTATATTACTTACCTCTCCGTTCTTAATTTGCTTGGAATTTTATGTCTGTGGAATGAGAATAATAAATTAAATAGTTAATAATATAATTAATAAATTTTTACATCACTTACCTTTCCTTTATTTTTTCGGTTTATAACTAATTCCAAAAAAAAAAAAATAACCGTTTTTTTTTTACCAGAGTTGCACAGAAAAACTAACTATTTTTATTCACTGAACATACCCAAATACACGCAAAGAATATAAATAAAAGCATTACAAAATCCAAATATACTTAGAGAAAATAAACACATACATTTTTAAGTATGAAATTATATAAAGGACTAGATATGCAACTTTATTAACGAAATTCGTTCGTGAAGAAGCTCAAATCCCTTCAGTTATTAATTAAAATTTAAAGGCCGTATTCATAATAAAATAAATACAAGCATGTAAAAATTTATTTAATTAAAAACAATTCTACTTACCAAAGCACCAGGGTTGTGATATTTGTTAAAAATGTTCTAAATAATGAAAAAAAAAAAACAATAACGGACAAGAATTTTGTATGAGTTATATATTTTTATTGGTCTGTACATTTCATTTATGTACACTGACTAGTCCATATAAACCTATATATAGACTAAGCTCGCATATGTCATATGGGAGAAATATGGACGATCGCTATCAAAATTATTGGAAACCTGAAAACGCATGATTTTTTTAAATAAAAAAAATATATGTGGTCAAAAATATATGTAGGTGATCCCAAAATAAAGCACATTTTGCTCTACCCTGCTTAGTTTTCGGGAAAAACGCAATTATAAGAAATTTTCATATAAAATTGGATTTTTTGTTTCGAGAAAAACGCATTTTTATGAAACTTTAATTATAGATGATTTGAAATTAAAGCCATTTTTTGCTCTGTCTTGCTTAGTTATATAAGATATGGTAGAAGACTTAAGTTGTTGAACCTGTTGAATATATACACGTTGAAGAACCCGAAGGAAATGAAGATATAGATCTTGTAAAGGATGTAGTTTTTAATAAGACATACAATATGTATAAGAACAGTTAAAATGATACAACTATTTACATTGTATGTAATACAAAAATCTCCATCTGCGCCATATCTATAGTTGCATCACTTATAGTTTGATCGATAACATTCCAGAACTTTTCTATTGTTTTTAGCAAATTAATTTCTAGCCAAGAGACTCATTGGAAATGTGTAAAAAACCGAAATGAACTGTCATATCAGTTAATAATTGAAATATTCTGTAACACTAATCATTTGGAACGAGCAACAAATAAAAAGGCATACATAAAAAGAGAAACAAATATATATATAATAGGAATTTTTACTTTTATTTAACATAGAAAAGCAGCTTTACTTATAAAATAATTTATCACAAAGAATTCTTTTCTTTTCGTCGTAATAATCATAACTAGCAATGCTGTGGATTGGTAAAAGATGTGTAAAACGCAATAACTTAGTTCTTTTTTTGAGTTTTTCTAAAATACGTTTTCCTTACAACAAATCTCCGACTTTTCCTTTTTTTTAATAATTGTTGTTTTTGTGTGCTATAAAATTTATTTTTCACTCGTATTGGCATTTTAAAGTTGGGTGCTGCCTGCAGCTGTATTTGATAAGCCACATTTATATTTGAAGCCATAAAGTCTTGGAACAAATTAATTAGTAGGCCTTTTAGAACGATGTCATGGTGCACCATAAATAACACACTTATGTGTAAAACCAGTACCGAAAAAAGCACCACCCGTGTGATGATTTTGGTGTATAAACTTCAATACATTTTGGGCAATGTACTTGGCTTAAGTCTAGTTTACGGGCGACACCCCGATCCGTTCCAAATTTTTACCACTTATAGAACTTGTTATTGCGATTCTAGGGAAATATACTTTTTTCGGACGGACCTATTTTCGGAGTTATGGACCGACAAAGCTTTGCTTTCATTTGCATAGAACTTTGTTATTTATTATCGGATTTTAGCAATATATATATCATTGGAAAGCTTACTTGAGTACTTTTTATACGATGTTTCAAAATCCGATATAGATCCACCCGTTATGAAACTATTGCAGTTTTTGTTTTTTTTAAACATTTTTTTTTTGAATATGACATATTCTCTCATAAAATCATGTATATAATGGTGGTATTTACAATAACTGAATTAAAGTTGATCTACTAGCTTCATTTTGATGTACGGTTTGACCCCTTAACCCTTTCAGGACCGGATATATTAGGAACTTTACCTACACTTTTCACTTTTTTTTTTTAAATTTCTTATGTATACTTCGCTGCACTTTTTTTTCTATGGAATTAACCCATCACTAATTATACTATTATTCTACTTTATTTATCCGTCCTGTTGTGAAAATTTTTTTAATATAATTGAGCAATTTGGTTAATTTCCATATTTTGTTGAGAAAATAAAAAATAAATTTTAAAACCACCAATTTCACAAACACCAAAACGGTAATAATAAAAAATGACCACATTTTTGCCATATTTTTACATTGAAATTTTGAATTTAACAAAAAGTATATAGCCTACCCTTCAATTCAAACAATGTACCAGCGAAGTAGAAAATAACGCTTTACCATATTTTTTTCGCAATTAACAGCAAAATAGTGCTACATATATATTTCAATTTTCAGAAAATCCAAATTAAGCCCCAAATATTTCCAAAAGATAAACAGTTGCAAGGACATTACGTACATCAAAATGAAGCTTATGGTCACTGTTGTTACCCTGTTTTGGTAGCTACATACATTAATTACGTTATTTTTCGAAATAATACCACATTTTCCAAAAAAAAAAGTTAAAAAACACCAAAACTGCAATAGGTTCATAACGGGTTAATTGATTTCAGATTTTGAAATACCATATAAATTGTATTAAAGTAAGCTTTCCAATGATATACATATTGCTAAAATCCGACAATAAATAACAAAGTTATATGCATATGAAAGTCAAAGCTTCGTCGGTCCACAACTCCGAAAATTGGTCCGTCCGAAAAAAAAATTATTTCTCCGAAATCACCCCAAAAGCCCCTAACCCCTCCAAAAAAATTTAAAAAATCGGGGTGTCGCCCGTAAACTAGACTTGTTCCATGTACTTTAACTATTGCCTCGCCATGAATATCAGATGAACCCAATGGTTACATTGGTTGACTTTCGCAGTATACATTTGAACAATGTCCGAAATATCCAGTTTGATATTTTTCAATAATTTGTGCAATGCGTTTGAACGGTAGTATAAAATGTATACCTCATACCACATTTTAATTTACAGCAGGGTTGCACAAAATACACGCAAAAAATAAAACAATAGTTATTGAACACACCCCATAATTTACATAGGCTACACAAAGAAGTGAATATATCTCGAATTTTACCTATTAATTTCTGTATTATAATAAGAAAATAATAATTTTATTAATTAAATAAAGATTTCGAATTTTTCCAGAAACGTGCACGCAAATGTATTGGACGGAAAACTTTTTATATCCGTCTGTGCCTAAGCTTCAATTTGACATGCCGTGCTCCAAGGTACGAAGCTTAGTTTGTCCAAATAGTAGGTTTGGCCACAAAAATAAAGATTCCCAGATTTTCCAGAAACGTGCAGGTAAATTTATTGCACGGAAGACTTTTTATATCCGCCTTTGCCTAAGCTTCAATTTGGCATGCCGGGCTCCATGGTACGAAGCTCAGTTTGTCTAAAAAGTGGGTCTTAATTATTGGGTCTGGCCAAAAATAAAGATTCCCAGTTTGTCCAGAAACGTGCTGGCAAATTTATTGCACGGAAGACTTTTTATATCCGCCTATGCCTAAGCTTCAATTTGACATGCCGTGCTCCATGGTACGAAGCTTAGTTTGTCCAAATAGTGGGTTTGGCCACAAAAATAAAGATTCCCAGTTTGTCCAGAAACGTGTTGGCAAATTTATTGCGCGGAAGGCTTTTTATATCCGCCTATGCTTAAGCTTCAATTTGAC
The DNA here is from genome assembly GCA_963682025.1 of Cordilura impudica. Classification (NCBI taxonomy): domain Eukaryota; kingdom Metazoa; phylum Arthropoda; class Insecta; order Diptera; family Scathophagidae; genus Cordilura; species Cordilura impudica. The sequence goes on along the minus strand of OY821522.1, from coordinate 14,145,215 downwards.
ATACCGTGCTCCATGGTACGAAGCTTATTTTGTCTAAAAAGTGGGTCTGGCCAAAAATAAAGATTCTCAGTTTGTCCAGAAACGTGCTGGCAAATTTATTGCACGGAAGACTTTTTATATCCGCCTATGGCTAAGCTTCAATTTGACATGCCGTGCTCCATGATACGAAGCATAGTTTGTCCAAATAGTGGGTTTGGCCACAAAAATAAAGATTCCCAGTTTTTCCAGAAACGTGCAGGCAAATTTATTGCACGGAAGACTTTTTATATCCGCCTATGCCTAAGCTTCAATATGACATATCGTGCTCCATGGTACGACGCTCCATTGTGCTGGAAGCTTCCTTGGAGTATCCCGGTCCCAATAAATCCCAATAAAAAACAAGAATTTAGGTTCTATAAATCTTCTAGTATTTATTTATGTATTGTTCCTGTTTAAATTAGTTATCCCAAACTGGAGAATCCACTCCCATAAGCATTGGAATACATTTTAAAAATTTCGCGTTGCCAACTATTCATTTGAAATTCGAGGCTATTTTTTCGAGGCTATCGGCACGCACGTTACACTTGCGCTTGTTTATTGAGAGCACAGAATAGACTGACAGATTAGATTGACAGCATGCGTAGCTAACTCCATGGTCACCGTCCAACCAGTCCAGACACACACTAGCGACATCTACATTTTTGTTTGTGAACTACAGAAATTTTCATAATATTTTTACAACGACTTTTAGATGAAACAACTATATTAATATAATATGCTGTCACCCTTATACACGTTGTATGTATATTTTTTTTATTATTTATTTCTGCTTATTCATTGTCACAAATTGAAATTCCTGTGGACAAATTAACGCGTGTTCTTATTTCTGTTAATTGTATTATAAATTGAAATAAGTTTGCTAAAAAAGTTTTACATTATAATAAACTTAAATTTGCTAGCAAAATAAGAATGTCAAAGTGAGTGTGTTTGACATAATACATTATAGTTTTAATTGAAAACGTGCAACAAAATTTTGAGAAAAAAGCTTAAGCAACAAGTACTCCACCTCCACAACTCCATAACCAATGTAATGTGACCACCATGAATTGTTTCGTATACTTGTGGATTACAAGTATTGTTAGCTAAAAATAAAAGAAACTTCTGGTTTCGTTTGACTTTTTGTTTTCATGGAAATATTTAAGTACTGGACGATGGGAGCCTTTGGGGTACAGCTAGCTAATCAGTCGGGTGGTGGGGTTCTTATCTATCCTCTTTTTTCTTTTACATCAGCCAAGAGGCAATTGTGGAAAATTACGTACCCTTAATAGGGCCAGGAAATTAACAAAAAATTTGGGCACTAGGTTCTATATCGTATTAACATTGCCCATGTCCTATATTCAGTATTGAAAAAAAATGTGCTGAACTTAGGAGGACGTTCTAATTCAATTTTTGTTAACGTTGTTGTTGATAGTATTATTACTAGTGCTAATTGAGGCTGCTGAGCACAGCCTAACACAGTCGTGACAACTTGACAGCTGTCAAAAAAGTAAACACGAACCGTATGGCTTTGTTTAACTTTTTTTTTTCTTAGAATTGCTATAACAACTTTGAGAAAGAGATTAAAAAATAAAATATACAAGATATAATGTGCGCAAGTGAACAGCTACACATGTTTGTAACCAGCATAAAAAACAATAATAATGGAAAAAATAGTGAGTATTTGCTATTGATAAACATTTAAAAAACATTAATAATATCGTATTATCTGTTTTGATATAAAAATATGTATAAAAGGTGTACATTAAAACCCATAGCTTGTGATTTGTTTTACGTAAGACAATTACATTTAAGACTACTCAAGCCAGGGCCGAAGGAAGAAAGCAAAAATTACTATTGCTGGCACAACAAAAGGCGGCCAAGAAGGAAGAAGCAAAACAACGATGATGAACAATATGAAGATGCTGGATAATGTAGCCGATATGTTGGATGGTGAAGATTCGAAATTTTTGCAATCGAAAAGAGGCAAAAACAACGAAAAGTAAACATGCTGCTGGTGATGATGAAAGGATGATGAAAGTAAACATGATATTAAGAATTGTTTCCGTTTTGTGTTTGCCAATGATAAAAAGCTTCACATGACTCTTCACAATATGTACGTCGCGTTAATCATTTAATCAACGCCAAAAACAACAATTTCAACTTGGAATGTATAACTTGTTTGTGGGCTTTGAAGATAAAAAATGTTTATATAGATGCAGAGAACGAAAATGAATTGAAACAAAAGAAGTTGGAGGCTCATCGTCAACGTTTGTTGAGTTTATCGAAAAAGGAACGCAAACAACATAAAAAGTTGGCTGAGTTAAAATAGGAGTTGGATGAGACAAAAGCCAATTCTAAGGTTTTGAGTGACATTTTGGAGGGTTTTGCTGATGCTTGTAAAAATTTGTTTTAAGACAATTGCATACAATACTACTCAACCCAGGGCCGAAAGGAAGTAATCACAAATTACTATAGCTAAGCTAACCATTGGTCCAGTTGCTGGTGACGAAACTTTTCGCAAGTTGAATTGTGGTATTGTATTATTGTTTTTGATTATGACTTGCATGTAGAGTTCGTGTATTGCGTCTCATCGCAATTTGCCCGGTAATATTCCCATCACATTGGGTACTATACCGTTAGCTTCATACATAAAACATTAATTTTCTACTTTTTTTATTCCTGTAAGTAGACGGACTTGTACACCTTGGAATGAAGTTAATGGAGGATTTAATTTTGATAAAAGTAAACAATAGAAGCAACAAAATCAATACGAATAGAAAAAATGTAAGTTGGTGCAATTGGCGGTATGGTCAGAGTGGAATTATGTTTTTAATTTAATAAAATATGTGAATTATATTTTCAACAGCTCGAAAGCAAATAAATCTTAGTAGGAGAGAACGACCAACCTTTAGCAGAAATGGTAGCGCAACCTACATATTCCACAAAAGCCCATCAATCCTTAAACAAATTTTAATATATAAGAGAAGGATGAAATAAAAAATGTATTTGTAGATTTCACCGTTTTTAAACATGATGTCCCCAAAATGATGACAATGTATGCTCAATTTATGAAAAGTAATATATAGATCGCTTAAAACGCGTATAAAAGTCGAAAGTAAAGCCAAAACTACAAATGGCTAAAGTTAAACCTCTAACTACAACATTAGTTCCTTTTGATTGCTTTAATTTAAAACTAGAATTTAATGTAAATTTTTAATTATCTCTGCATCTATGCAAAAATAAACCGAAACTACGGGCATTTATTTCAAAACTAAAACAAAATGGTTTATTATTTGAAAAACTTTTTTGATACTTTAACATAATGAAATGTATATATTTTTTTGAATTTTTCGATCTAACTACACAACATAGATTAAAATATAAAAAAATTCTTCAACTGACGTAAAGCACATTTATCAGCAGTACATTTGGCAATCCGATATTTTCTACCGAAAAACTTGTACGGTAACACGAACACGTCGGCCATCAGTTAATTTTTCGGGTTTGCTGTAAATTAAAAATTTGATCCCATGTACAATTTAAATGTTAAAGCATAAAAAATAACATAAATTTGGCAGTTGCAGGTTCTTATCCAAGTAGTTCCCTTATTTGTAATTTTGGCACCGAATTGCTAAATTGTTCAATTTCAGGACGCATCATATTATTGTAGACCAACTACACAGCATCTAAAGACATATTGGAGTCTAAAAATATCGCACCTGCAACAGACTCGAAAACATCACCTAATTAATGCCTTTGGTATTTCAACGTCTTCATAATATTAACCTCTTCGTTTATACTGTAACCATTTTTCGTATGAATACGCACAAAACGATCAATAGCTTCGTTACGACCTGAGACATGCGTCTAAAATATTTGCGGTTTTCATGCCTTACAGCTAATTACGCAAATACGGTATTCTTAACTAAAGCAGATCTCAAATCGGTTAAGGCTCCAGGTGAATGTTGCCTAGGGTCTTCATACAAAAGCCTTATCAAATAATCCAATACAGCATTACCCAGAATTCTAAACACAATCTATTGGGAGTATGAGGGATAAATAATGGCTTGCAACAAGTACGATCTGCCGCGGTATTTATATTTCAAAGCTTGTTCAAATTTCGTATAACCCGGCGCTTCTTCACCATTGGGTGTAGTGTAGCAGTGGAGATTTGGACGAAGTCTAAGAGCCATAAACAGTAACAACAGTCAGGAAAAGTACTACTAGGTTCACTAGCTTCTTTAGCATCATATGCTATACTCCAAATAAGGTTTCAACGCAATCGGCAACAGATTTATCTAAACGAGAAATAAAAATTAGTTTTATTTATTTCCAATATATTTTATTTATATTTCGAGTTTTAATGAAATTACCTGGAATACTATATTTTTTCTATAAATTTATTTACTGTAATGTGTTATGTTAAACACACTCACTTTAATTACATTATTATTTTGTCAGCAAATATCAGTTATAATGTAAATCTAATATAAAGGTTTTTTCCTCCCATTTTCCTTTAAAAATCATTAAAAAATAAAATAAAAACTATTTAATGTCTTTAGATCCTATATATTATTTGTTGCAATATCTATGTAAAGATAAGATCTCATATGTAAATATCAAATTTGTTAAAATATGTAAATAAAGGAAGAATATATAATTGAAAAAAATAATGTAAATCTTATTTAACACACTTATTTCAATTTATAATATAATTAACTGCAATAAGAACGCGTTAATTTGCCCACAGAAATTTCAATTTGTGACAATGAATAAGCAGAAATAAATAATAAAAAAAATATACAACGTGTATAAGGGTGACAGCATATTATATTAATATAGTTGTTTCATCTGAAAGTGGTTGTAAAAATATTATGAAAATTTCTGTAGTTCACAAACAAAAATGTAGATGTCGCTAGTGTGTGTCTGGACTGGTTGGACGGTGCTGCTGAGGTTGTTGTAACTATTGCTGCTATCTTTGTATACGATGTACATCTTTGTGTATAACAACTGCTGTACCTGGTTCTTCAGGGGAGATGGTTTTCGAACGAGTTCTTTGGTTCTCTTACTGGTTCCCGTGGTGTATTGTATTTACTGCCAGTATTATGTCCGCTTGAAGTTGATAGAATCGGTGGGATGTTCAGCAGTTGAGTCAAAAGCTGAGGAACCTATTGTGGTTGTCGTTGATTTATGTGAATACGAGTACTAATGTTTACGTTCACTACGTAACGAAGTTGGTGGTGTTATTGGGGATGCAGATGATATACTGCATATTTAGTGAGGTCTTTTGGAAAAATATAAAAGACATATCTAAGCAGCAAATTTCTTATATGTGTTGCTTTAGATAGATTTAAGTTAACATCGACGGGAGGTTATTGTATATGGGAACTATGTAGGTATATCACAAAATATCAATAAAATATTTTTTTATTTAGATATAGAAAGTGCTTAATGGGATGTCATCTTGGTGAGGCAACACTCCATTCGATGCCGAAAGATCCAAACCGGTATGTGTTTTTGAATATATTTTCTGTAGAAAATTTCTTTGTATATTTTTATATCCTATACTATGTGGTTTGGGTGTAATAACTTTGTACTTATGTTTGTAACTACCAAAAATAATTGACCTAAACCCTTCTTTTATTACACCGATCGACTCAGAATCACTTTCTGAGTCGATTTAGCGATGTCCGTCCGTCCATCTGTGTTTGAAAGTAGTAAATTCGTTCTAATGTGGTATTCGAAAAAAATATACCAAGCAAAGTATTAATAAATCACTTATATGTAGTTTCTTTTCATTTGCTTAAATTAAAATATTAAAACAATATGCACCTACTACTATATAAACTGGTCAACTTTTAATCTTTATGAAAGAACAAACAATGACATCTTAAAAACATCTTAAAAAAATAAGTCAAAAATTCTTATGTATGTCTACCACTATAAGAGCTTTTAGAACTCTTTTTTGACCATCTGTGAGATCGACTTAAATTGGATTAAGATCCTGATTATCAAAAATAAAACATTTCTAGTCATAGTAGCATTATAAAAAGTTGCTTCCTGATCTTCACTCAAATCGATCAAAAAACGAAAACACTTTGTTTATTTCTGTTTTTGAGAAAAATAAGTGACTCCTAAATACGGTATTTGTACTTTTCGTTATAATAAAGAAATTATATAAAACTAATATTTCCGAAATGCATTAAAAGCATTTAAATATATACTAAGAACTTCCGTCAACGCACAGGGGAGTATTTGATCTTAAAATCTATCCCAAAAGGCGGAAATAAATTTATAAAATTTTATATAAATATGATTTAAGTGCCATAGAAAATTAAAATTATATGTTCCAGAGCTTAGATTTATAGGTCCACGAAATTGTAAAAGTCGGTGTAGTTAAAAAATGTAATGAATTTTTACTGATTTTTGGCTTTATTTATAAGCTTACATCATATTTTTTTGTTTCTTAACGTTTTGTTTACTTTACCAACGATAATTAATTCCTTTCCTTATAAACCCCTTAGAGATACATACATACATACAATAATTGGTATATATTATTATTTTTTATTTACTATCTTTTTTATTTTACTTTATTTTTTTTTAAATTATATTTCCAACTGTATAGAAAAGTAAAAACTGGAATAAATTTAATAAAAACATACATATAACAAAATTTTAATATTAAAAAATTTAATAAATTTGTTCAGCTTTTTGTTATTATTTGCCAATTATATTGGAACTATAATAAACTTTAATTTCTTATATATTTGCAATAAATAAAATATATATATTTTATAAAAGTCAATATAGTGTTTCTTTATTTAATTTCTATGGCTCTATGGTAAGTAACAATAGAGGTAATCAAAAATACTAAGAAATAAATATAAAATAAGATTGTTAAATTCGGCAACGTAGAAACTGTGATACCATCCACCTTGGTTTTACGGTTACATCAAAATTTAGAGTTATTACAAATGTAAACGAAATATTTGAATAAGTACACATTTGAATAACACACAGAATTTCAGAATTTTTAGAGGTGTCTGCATACTTTACTTTGTAACCGAAGCAGTACTAAAATATAATGTATACTCACAAATTATTGAAACCAAAAATTGAGGAAAAGTTTTCAATTATTGTATAGGTATGGTTTCCATTGTTTTGTCAACGGCATAAATATGAATACTTTAAATTTTTATTGTGTTGCTTAGTTTTGTATAATTAATATTTATATTTTGTTCTTTAAGGATTGATGGGCTTTTGTGGAATATGTAGGTTGTGCTACCATTTCTTCCACTGGTTTTTCTAAATTGCGTTGTGATTCTGCAATTTCAAACAGTACAGTTTGATCATCCCGGTGCCCATAATCTCTCTATATATCGGGTGTTAATTTGATTGTTTGGCGTAATCGTTCTCTCCTACTAAGATTTATTTGCTTTCGAGCTGTTGAAAATATAATTCACATATTTTATTAAATTAAAACATAATTCCACTCTGACCATACCGCCAATTGCACCAACTTACATTTTTTCTATTCGTATTGATTTTGTTGCTTTTATTGTTTACTTTTATCAAAATTAAATCCTCCATTAACTTCATTCCAAGTCCGTCTACTTACAGGAATAAAAAAGTAGAAAATTAATGTTTTATTTCAGAAGCTAACGGTATAGTACCCAATGTGATGGGAATATTACCAGACAAATTACGATGAGAAGCATTACACGCACTCTACATGCAAATCATAATCAAAAACAATAATACAATACCACAATTCAACTTGCGAAAGGTTTCGTCACCAGAAACTGGACCAATGGTTAGCTTAGCTATAGTAATTTGTGATTACTTCCTTTCGGCCCTGGGTTGAGTAGTATTGTATGCAATTGTCTTAAAACAAATTTTTACAAGCATCAGCAAAACCCTCCAAAATGTCACTCAAAACCTTAGAATTGACTTTTGTCTCATCCAACTCCTATTTTAACTCAGCCAACTTTTTATGTTGTTTGCGTTCCTTTATCGATAAACTCAACAAACGTTGACGATGAGCCTCCAACTTCTTTTGTTTCAATTCATTTTCTTTCTCTGCATCTACATAAACATTTTTTATCTTCAAAGCCCACAAACAAGTTATACATTCCAAGTTGAAATTGTTGTTTTTGGCATTGATTAAATGATTAACGCAACGTACATATTGTGAAAAGAGTCATGTGAAGCTTTTTATCATTGGCAAACACAAAACGGAAACAGTTCTTAATATCATGTTTACTTTCATCATCACCAGCAGCATGTTTGCTTTTCGTTGTTTTTGCCTCTTTTCGACTGCAAAAATTTCGAATCTTCACCATCCAGCATGTCGGCTCATTATCCAGCATCTTCATATTGTTCATCATCGTTGTTTTGCTCCTTGCTTTTTGGCCGCCTTTTGTGCCAGCAATAGTAATTTTTGCTTTCTTCCTTCGGCCCTGCCTTGAGTAGTCTTGAATGTAATTGTCTTACGTAAAAAAATCACAAGCTATGGGTTTTAATATTCACCTTTTATATCAAAACAGAAAGTACGATATTATTAATGTTTTTTAAATGTTTATCATAATAGCAAATACTCTATTTTTTTCCATTATTATTGTTTTTTATTCTGGTTTCAAACATGTGTAGCTGTTCACTTGCCCACATTATATTTTGTATATTTTATTTTTTAATCTCTTTCTCAAACTCTTTGCAGCAATTCTAAGAAAAAAAGGTAAACAAAGCCATACGGTTCGTGTTTACTTTTTTGACAGCTGTCAAGTTGTCACGACTGTGTTAGGCTGTGTTCATGGTAAACAGAAAAAAGAGAAGTCAGCCATTTGTAAAAGATTTTCGTTTCTTTAACCCATTAAGGCCCGGACCATGATGGAGTTGAGCTGGAAGGCTGAAAATTTGAAGGTATGATTCTTTGGGTCCGAATATGATAGAAAAAAAATTTCAAAGACATTCGTTAGCCAGGAGCCGAGATATTCCGCGTTGCGTAAACGCAACGCTGGGCCTTAGCAATATAAAGAATTATGCGCATACATCATAATTATGTTTTTTTTTTTTCTTGAAAACTAAAAGTTTAATTCAATTTTTTATTACAAGACTATATGGAATGAAATTATTGGTTAAAAAATATATAATTATTTTTGTTTGTGGAAACGCTCGAAGCAGTCAGGGTGCAGTGGCAATTTGCATTTACTACATTTGTAAATGGTTTGACTGGTGCATAGCCGACATCGCAAACGTTTATCTGTGCCAACAATTAGATGATCAACACGATCAGCTCTATTTACTGAAGATGGTGATGAAATGTTGGTGTGGCACACTATTATCCGCTCAGGATTTTCGACTCGAAGCAGACATTCAATTATGAACATTCTAAATTGTAGTTGTGGCATAGGAGTTTCACCTCCTTCTTTTTTCAATAAGCAATGGAATTTCCAAGAATTTACCATAGCTGCATCTAAAGCATTCGTAATGAGCGGCCAGTACCATTTTTTGCATCTTATTTGAATGCGATAATTGTTCATGGCATTATCAAACAAGTCTACGCCACCCATTGTTTTATTATATTCGTACACAGCGTTTGGCATTGGAACATTCATAATTTTTTTAAGCTTTCGATCGTATCGTTTGGCTTGTTTCAATGGATTTATAGACAAATGATTTGACAAAACAGTGATAACAGAATTGTCATTCCAGCGCACGGCAGCAATTTCCTTTAGTGGATCAATACAGTAATCATAGGAGCCACGATTTGTTTTTTTGAAAACCTTAGATGCAGACAAATCTGCGTTATTTGTTCGGTTTTCTCTAACTGTTCCTATAAAAATACATAACTAAGTATAAGAAAACTACAAATTACTTCCTTATAATTTTATTCACCTGTTGCAAAATATCCCAAGGTCGTCAAATGGGCCATTAGTTTGTAGGAGGTGAAAAAGTTGTCGAATGTGACAGTGTGCTGGTTCGGATATTCCACATGTTTTAACAAATTCATAATCACATTCTCGCCAAGACCATATCCGGGTTCTTTGGCCGAAGCTCCAGCATATGGTATGAGTTGTAATAAATAACCATCAACAGAGCATAAGCACCAAAACTTGTAGCCAAATCTGATGGGCTTTCCTTTTATGAACATTTTGCAGGAATGCCGACCATAATAAGACACCATTTGTTCGTCGGCCGACAGTGCATGCGCAAACACACCGAATTGCATAAATCTCTTATTTAGCATATTGTGCAACGGCGTGACTTTTGCAAATTTATCGTTTTTATCTAATTTTGCATTGTTGCATACATGAACATTTGATTTAATACGTTTGAATCTCTCACGCGACATATTTTCTTTTACTAATTTATTTCCAAATGCAGTACTTTCTGACCAATACATTCGTATGTTAGGCATTGTGTTGACACCAGTTAAATACAATATGCCAATAAATTTTTGAATTTCATTGTAATCGGTTACAAAAGAAGGCTCATTTTTATCTACACGGCTATAATGATTTGTGCTTTTAACAATGAAGTTCATTATCTCATCGTCAATAAACAGTTTATAAATCTCCATAGGATTTGAAGAGCCATATGCATCATGAAGTTCCTTATGCTTTTGCTTTGAAATGTCTACTGGCGATTTTGAGAATTAATTATCACGTTGACGTTTGGTCCACTTTACTTTTGTCGCTTTTAGACTTGGTGCCTCTTCCAGTACAACTTGGTGATCGTCGTTATAAATACATAACAGTTCCACTTCAGCTGCAATTTCATCAGGAAATCCTTTTATGTCATTTATGATCAGCTCGTTTACATCAATATCCTCGTCATCACTTATTTCATCGACCTTTGATGGTGGCAAAACAGTCACATCTATGTTATCAGCACTTTTAAAATAAAATAACTCCTCATCAGAACTTTCATTTAACCCATTAGAGCATACTGACCTTTTAAAAGGACATTAACTTTTTTACACTTTACAACGAATTATTTGAATAAAAATTTGAACAAAGTTGGCCATGAATTTTGATAACATTCGTTTTTCGAAATAACACACATTCAATTGAAATTTTTTGTGGTTTGTGGTTTGTTTTACGGAAAAAATGGATAATGCGTTTAAAAAAAATCGTAAAACTCATGTAGGGTAAGTAAAAATTAAATAATATTTTACTTGTTTATTATATATTAATATTTTAAGTAGATATTAATTAAAATATGTTAAAATAATAATTTCAAATAGATAAAAGTTTTAAATTTTGCACAATACGTTTTTTTTGTCCATGGCCTTTATAAAGGACGCTATGCTCATAGTACAGTTTTCATCGATAAAATTTTACAGACTTACAGTCGCCGAAATATTAGATGAATTGGAAGCCATTGACAATGATGTGCAACAGATTGATATATTTGCGATCACGCTCCTGGATGGATGTGATACAGATCAAGATTCTGATTAAAGTGATGATGAGCATGAAGCAGACCTCAATCATCTTGGACGAGGATTGTTGAACACAGATTGTAAAATTCGGCATGTTGGAAATGAGTCTGTTTCTTGTAGTGAATGGGAGGAAAGCGACGATGAACCACTTGAAAAGTATGCATGAGCCACCCACAAAAACATACGTTGTAAAACCAATTATTGTTGGTCTGAAGCAAATCCTAGCTACGAAATAGAAACTAAATGTGAAAAAGCATTACCAAGGCCCGAAGCTCAATCCGCCAAAACTCCAACAGATTTTTTTCAACTGTTTTTTCCGAGGAAATTTTAATTCACTGTGTAGAACAAACAAATTTGTACGCTCTTCAGAAAAACATTGATTTGGGAATGACTTTGGATGAAGTTAAAGTCTTTATTGGTGGTATGTTGTTGTCAGGATACGCAAAATACCCAAATAAACGTCTTTACTGGTCTGAAGAAAGTGACACTCCAAACATACTTGCCAATAGCATGCGTTTTAACAGATTCGTAAGTATTTTGAACAATTTTCATATAAATGATAACACAAAACTTCAGGGCAATGATCGCCTTTTCAAGATTCGACCATTAGTTGATCATCTAAACCGAGTTTTTTTATAAACATGGTGGATTAGATGAAAATCTTTGTATTGATGAGAGCATGATTCCTTATTACGGAAAACACTATGCAAAGCAATATATTCGGGGTAAACCAATTAGATTTGGATTCAAGAATTGGGCACTTAATTCAAGTAATGGATATATGCTTCAATTTGATATATATATGGGTAAAAATGCTGATGTCATTTCACAGGGGTTTGGTGTAGGTGGTGACAAAGTTGTTGAACTTCTTACAAAGGCAAATATACCAAACAATAAAGGATTCAAAGTAAGAAATTAAATTTATTTTAAACTAACAAGAAATATATATTAAATTATTTTACCACAAAGGTTTTCATCGATAATTACTTTACATCCGTGAAACTACTTCGTCATTTGTCAAGCAAGGGTATCTGCGCATCTGGTACTATTAGAGATGGTCGTACTGAAAAGTGTCCACTTCGCTCCACTTCCGATATGAAAAAGCAAGAGAGAGGATCTACCGACTTCCGTTTTTCAAGTAATGAAAATATTCTTCTTGTAAGGTAGAAGGATAAAAATGTCGTCACTATTGGAACAAATTTCGATAACAACGAAATTGGATCATGCAGACGTTATGCAAGAGGCCAAGGTGAGATACAAATACCACAACCGAAATTATTTCACCGCTATAATCAAGGCATGGGTGGCGTTGATAAAATGGATAAGTTGGTGGCTGCATATAGATCTAGAATTAGATAGTGAAAGTGGTGGTGGCCAATATTTGGATATTTATTGGATGCAGCAGTTGCAAATGCGTGGCTGCTTATGCGGAAACTTCAACCAAATGATCCTAATTCTGTTAGTTTGCTGAAATTTCGACGCTTTATAGCTACCTCTTACCTTAAGACATATAGAGTTCCCTCTATGAGAGGTTCATCTAGAAATAATGTCAACACCGAGGTACGATACGATGGTAGAAATCATACTGTGGACTACTGCGATTTGCAAAGGCGATGTTCGCTTTGTGGAAAAAAAAACAAATTTTATATGTATTAAATGTAATAGAGGTCTTCACCCAAAAGAATGCTTCAAAATTTTTCATGCGCCAAGTGTTCATAGCGCATAGCGTCCTTTATAACGGACACATTGTAAAACTCAAGTTAACTGTTTTTTTTAAATAAAGACTTCATAAAATGTTTAATTACGTTCCTTTGTTCCATATTAACATAAAAAAGGTTAGGAAAGTTGCTGGGGATCTTCGTGCTCTAATGGGTTAATATTTCATTAATTTGTTTTAAATTTAAAAAATTTTTGCGTATCATATTGAATTTATTATTTGGTTGCTACCGATTCAAAAGTCACTTGTGAACAGATCATCGTCTTGAATTCTTGTGCTTTTGCAACTAAACGCTTATTTTTCGCAACCAAAATTATTATGAAACATAGATTACCGTTACTATTGCGCGACAGCACGAATCGAAAGCAATTACAATTCACAAAAAAAAACAAGTAAAAAATTATAGTCGGACGAGACCGACTATACGATACCCTATACCATAGTTTACAGACCCTATCCCTTCGGTCCAACTAATTGGATATAGAAAATAGGCATAAACCAAATTTGAGCGGCATTGTTATTAATTTTTTTTCCTTTGAATATGAAAAAGTTCATATCGGATGTTACATTTTTATGGGGAGTAGGTCGAAAAGGGGACCGATCCTGAATCCTAAATCGACTCTCAAAGTGATTCTGAGTCGATCGGTATAATAAAAGATAGGTCTAGGTCAAATATTTTTGGTAGTTACAAACAGCAGCACAAAGTCGTTATACCCAAACCACATAGTGGTATAGGGTATAAAAAATAGAAGTATTCTTAGGAAGTAAAGCAAGTAAACAGAGAGATATTAATTGTTGTACATACTTTATTGCATTTATGAGCAAACGTATTTTGTGAGAATATAAAAGAATGGAAATAAACAGATATGTATATATATATGGGTGATTTCATGTCAAGTGCACCAACTTTTGAAACCGATGTCTTCCGATCGGGATGAAACTTGCACCAAGGTTAGTCCTATTGGATAGTAGTTTAGACACAATTTTTCAACAAGATCGGTCAAGACCTCTCTGAGTTAGAGGGGATCAAAATTTGACATTTTGGCCAAACAGGTGTTTTTTTTCTCATCCATGTAACTTATTACCTATTGTTCGTAGAAAATTTTCTCCCAAATAGTTTAGATAGCTATTTCTTCAATATTTCGGAAAAAAATATTTAAAAAAAAAAATTTTTTTTTAGACTTTTTTTTTTACTAAATTAAAGCATTTTTTGCCGTTATTTTCAAAAAGGGCATTTTTTTTTTTTTTTTTTTCATAAGAAATCTTAGGATTTTTCCTTTAAGAGCTTTTTGGTCGCTTAGTGGGATGGGAGTGGGATATCTATCAAAATAAATGTTTTGTAACTCAAGACAACGGTTTTTAAATTTTTCACAAATGCACTATTTTGAATTTTTTCCTGTTTGTGTGAAAAACCTTACAAATAAAACTTATACTGAGAAACTAGACAAATTAACCTTTCCGAAGGTATGTAACATACCTTCATAACATAACAAAAGAGAATGGTTCTCTGTAACCTGAAAGAGTTATTTGCAACATTTCAATCTGAACACGAGGATGTTAAAATTGGCTTCACGAAATTTACCCAAATGGGGCCAAAACATTGCGTTTTGGCAGGAAGCAGCGGAACTCACACAGTATGCGTTTGCATTTACCATGAAAATGTTAAACTGATGTTGACGGAAATCAAATTAAAGTATTTAACAGATGATTCGGCAGAAGATTTACAAGATTACCGCGATTGCCTTAAATTGACTATGTGTCCTAATGCAACAACTTCTTGCCACTTAGGTGAATGTACCAATTACCCGAAAACCACATTCATCAGTGAAAATTTAATCAACTCTTTAGATCGGGACTATATAGAGGAAGTCAAATTTGATTCTTGGATTCAGACTGACAGATGCACATTGAAAACAATCATTTTAAATGTGGATGATTTTGTGGAAGAAATGTGTACAGGATTGCTAAACTTGAGAACCCATGACATTTTCGTCAAAGAGCAATGGTCATTCTTCAAGGATTTTAAGATACATTTGAAGTCTGGTGAATTCGTTATTTCATATGATTTCGCAGAAAACTATAAATATGTTCTTCAGGATACCATACAAGTATTCCACTTCAATAACGACCAAGCCACTATATTCACAGTAGTTATTTACTACATGAAAGATGAAAAACTGGAACACAAAAGTATGGCAATCATATCCGACGATTTAAAACATTATACCGTTGCCGTTTATGAGTACCAGAAGATAATACTAAAATACCTCAAATCTAAATTTAGAGTAAAGAAGGTATACTACGTTTCGGACGGAGCTTGTCATCATTTTAAAAACAAAAGTAGCTTCGGAAATCTTATGGCTCATGAAAAAGATTTTGGAATGCCAGCGGAGTGGCATTTTCATCCTACTGCTCATGGTAAAGGAGCATGTGATGGTATTGGGGCAAACCATAAAAGAAATGCAGCGAAGTATAGCCTCCAGTGCTCTCATCAAGATCGCATTTTTCCATTCCATTGGACAAAGAATTATTGTAAAGAAACTAAAATAGTTTTTAGTAGCAAAGAGGATTATGAGGAAACATTGAAAACACTAAAGAGCAGATTCGATGCTGCGATAACAATCGATGGCACCGCTCAATACCATGCTTTTATACCGCTTGTCGATGGAAGACTCGAGATGAAAAAGTTTTCTGCCTCTACTCAATGCGATTTCTTTCAAAAGTCAAAAAAAAAAAAAAAAAAAACACCAGCGAAATCAACAGCTGAACCTAGTAACGCCAAGAAAGGATTGGCTAAAAAAGCAGCAATTAAATTCGACAAATAAGCTGGATGAAAGATTGGATTTTTAAAAAGTGACAAAACTTAAATACTTCATCAGCTACAATAAATTAACTATAAAATAGTTATGATATGAATGGATCTAATGTTTTAAGATTAACTAATTAAACTATTTATTTTTATTATAATTATTATAAATATATTAATTTAATTATTATTACAAATAAATAAAAAAAATAATTGTTCAACATTTCCATAGAAAAAAAAGTGTTTTTTTTCCTGAGGTTAACATATTGTGGGTATTACAGTATTGAGGGTATGAAATTTTAGTTAGGTATACCTTCGGAAAGGTTAATTTGTCTAGTTTCTCAGTATAAGTTTTATTTGTAAGGTTTTTCACACAAATAGGAAAAAATTCAAAATAGTGCATTTGTGAAAAATTGAAAAACCGTTGCCTTGAGTTACAAAACATTTATTTTGATAGATATCCCACTCCCATCCCACTAAGCGACCAAAAAGCTCTTAAAGGAAAAATCCTAAGCTTTCTTATGAAAAAAAAAAAAAAAAAAAAATGCCCTTTTTGAAAATAAAGGCAAAAAATGCTTTAATTTAGTAAAAAAAAGTCAAAAAAAAATTTTTTTTTTTTTAAGTATTTTTTTCCGAAATATTGAAGAAATAGCTATCTAAACTATATGGGAGAAAATTTTCTAAGAACAATAGATAATAAGTTACATGGTTGAGAAAAAACACCTGTTTGGCCAAAACGTCAAATTTTGATCCCCTCTAACTCAGAGAGCTCTTAACCGATCTTGTTGAAAAATTGTGTCTAAACTACTATCCAATAGCACTAACCTTGGTGCATCCCGATCGGAAGACATCGGTTTCAAAAGTTGGTGCACTTGACAGGAAATCCCCCATATATATATATATACTAGCTGGACCCGGCAAACGTTGTTTTGTCCTCAATGAATTTTTAATGTTAGTCAGAATCTGTATATATCTATATAAAAAAACGTTTGTGCATTTGCTAATATTAAAACTGTTAAAGAAAAACCATGTTTTATTTATGAAAATTAAAATAAATATTTATTGTAACATACGTATGTATAAGAATGACCAATATATTTCTATCATTGTAATTCTAAAAAGAGTGAACAATATTTTTATTTTCCTTATTCTGGCAGTAAATTACTAAAATTTGCTGGCTTTCCGACACGGGAAAAACAACTGGTTTCAAGGTCCAAACCACATATTTGCAATGATTGTCCTTGAGATTTATTGATGGTCATGGTAAAGCCCAATCTGTTCGGAAATTGCAATCTTTTGAATGTTATCAGTGTGTCGGTATGAATCATAGGAATTCTTGGCAGCAAGACATGTTCTCCTTTAAATTTGCCTTTGAGAATTGAGTATTATCCTCTCAACAATTAACCTGGTGCCATTACATAGTCTCGGAGCGTTGAGGTTACGTAGCAAAATTATTGGAGAACCAACTTTTAATTTTAATAAATGTGGAGGTAGATCAGGTACATTAAGTGAATTCAAAAATTCTGTTGGATAATTGACTGCTTCATTTTCTTCAACAACACTATCCACAGATTTGAAATAACACTTTCGGAATCAATCATGTCTTGAATAATAACATTAATATTATCGACATCAAAATTTTTTGCGGCTTAAACAGTTCTTTCACTTAACCAAGTAGTTGTTTTGAAAACTGGTCAGCCGTTGGATCATGGATAATAAAATGAGAGCTCCACCAAAAAGTCTTTCATTGCCTTTCAAATCTTTTAAAGTTCTATGTAGTGCTTCTAAGGAATGTTTGTAAGCCATGTTATATTCATCCCAAATAATAATATTGCATTTTTGCAGAACTTTTGCCATACCGGAATGTTTTTTTTTATATTAACCCTCTCATGCCCGATGTTGCGTATATGCAACATTGTGTTTATGAGCGTATAAGTACCGCTATTTTAAATATTTTTTTTTTAACCTTTCGCAAAAATATAGCCTCATTTGTTGTTTAAGCTTACAGCTAATTGGTTGGTAGTCAGCAGTGCACGTGTTCAGTTACTAGCTATTCTCCCGAGAGCGAAATCGACAAATTAATTTTGCAAAAAAACGTTGTTTTAAAAAAGTGTTAAGAAACATTAATATAATTAATTCATCCTGAAACCAAGTTCTACAACTAAATAATAAAAGGTAAGTGAGTAATTTAAAAAAAACCCGCCATGAAAATATTATTTAGTTTGTCTGTAATAATTTTGTAAATGTTGTGTTGCGTATATGCAACATTGGTCTATTGTGGTAATTTTCAAAAAATAAAAACTTATTTTTGTATGCACATTCTAAGATGCGCCCAAAAGGTCTGACTCAGGCTGAAATTGAAAAATTTGCCAACTTTGATTGGGATGATTCGGCTGACGAGGAAGATGAAGAAGAAGAAGATGCAAATATGGACAGAATTATAGAAGAAACTTTGGAAAATTTGGATAACAGAGCTGAAAATATTCAAGTTGGTTTGATTGACCAATTTATTACAACCGAAAATGATGAAGATTTGAGCGAAAATGAAAACGTTGTACAGGAGGTGATGGAAAAAATTGATTTACAGAGGTTGAAGTGGAGGAGTGCAGAATTTATGGAAAGCGAGACCAGCTGGAAAAGTAATTTACGCAGTAATGCGGTGAAAAAACCTATCGAATATTTTAGTATTTTCTTTGCGGATGAACTGTGGCAGAAAATATGTGAGGAAACGAACTTACATGCCATGCAAACAAAGGGCATAGAATTGAAATGTACTGTGCCCGAAATAAAAAGGTTTGTTGGCATTCTACTATACCTTGCAGTTGTGAAAATACCAACATATAGAATGGCGTGGGCGGCCAATTTCAAACTAGCGGCTGTTGCAAGTGCATTACCAAGAAACAGATTTGAAAAAATCAAACAGTTTTTCCACTTGAACGATAACACTAAACAGCCTCAGAAGGGAACACCTGAGTACGATAAGTTATACAAAGTTCGGCCTTTGTTGGACTCCATAAAAAAAAAATTCAATGAAATTTCACAGCAGGAATGCCAAAGCGTTGATGAGCAAATGCTTGCATATAAAGGTAGCTTATTATATGTGAACATATGTAATATATTTCTGAATAATACAATAACACATTATTTTCTTAGGTCAACATAGTTTGAAACAATATCTTCCAATGAAGCCCCACAAATGGGGTTTCAAAATGTTCACTAGAGCTGGTGTATCTGGGATTATTTATGATTTTACTCTCTACATTGGAGAAGGAACGTGCAAGTCTTATGGCTTGGGAATATCATCAGACATTGTGCTATTTTTATCATCCAATATGCCAGTAAACCAAAATTTCAAACTGTTTTTTGACAATTGGTTTTCTTCAATAATCTTGATGATTGCTCTGAAAGAAAAAGGCATATTGGCCGTTGGTACAATTAGAAGCAACCGATTGAAAAATTGTACTCTAAGTAGTGAGAAGGAACTTCAAAAACGAGGACGAGGATCAAGTGATTTCAAATATGAAGCAGCGCACAACTTGATTGCTTGTCGTTGGTATGATAATAAGAGTGTACAACTGGTTTCAAACTATGCAGGTAAGAACCCAATGAGTGAATGCAAGAGATGGTGCCGCAAAGAGAAGAAGTTTATAACTATACCTCGTCCAGGTATAGTAGAATGCTACAACAAGCACATGGGAGGGGTTGATCTTGCGGACATGCTGCTTGAATTGTACAAAATCAACCACCGCTCAAATAAATGGTACATGCGCATAGTGTACTGGTGCATAAATTCGAGTTTAGTAAACAGTTGGTTGTTGTACCGCAGAGACATCATACATACAGACGACGAATCGAAGCATATGCCGCTCATAAATTTCCAATTGGATGTTGCTACCGAGCTTTTGAACGCAAGTCAAACTACAGTCGTCACAAAAAAGAGAGGTCGTCCATCATCACTCCTTCTGACAATGAATTCAGGAACTTCAACACCTTCTCCATCGACTCCGTCATCACCAGCTCCATCATCACCAGCTCCATCATCACCAGCTCCTTCTACAGGCTCTGAATCAAACCCCTATAAAAGAGCATATGTTGCCGAGCCTGCAAAATCCCTACGATTTGATGGTTCTAATCATTGGCCGGAATGGGGAACAAGGGGCAGATGTCGGCTATGCAGCACTGGGTTTCCAAGCTGTAAATGCAGTAAATGCAATGTGCACTTGTGCTCCAATCCTCAAAAAAATTGTTTTGTATCCTACCATACATAAATTGAAATAAACAGCATTTGTAAAAAAATCAACTTGTATTTAAATTTATAACACCATTGCCCAATGTTGCATATACGCAACATCCTGTAGCTCTTGAACCAGGACACCTAGGACATTGAAATTTTTGTCAGTTGGTATTTAGGTCAACTCTATCTTATGTGTCTACTCAAAAAAATTTTAGCCACGCCCATTTTAATTCGGGCATGAGAGGGTTAATACGGCATTCTCATTCGTTTGTACATTTAACGGTGATTTGAGTGCTGAATGAGCTGTGCGACCACCATGCAATAATGTTGCGGCTATTCCGGATAAAGCAATAGCCAATGCAATTTTTCCTTCCTTTTTGGTTAGAATATTTGTATATAAAAACGTTTGTGAATTTTGGAACTTATAAAATTTAAATAAATTTGACAACTCATTATTTTTCGAACGCCAGAGCCATCTACCGGGTCCAACAAAAAAAATTTTGCCATCATCTAACATACATATATGTACATTCTTAGCTTCAGTAAAATCGCACCGTAAATAAGAATATTCGAAATGACTTTACCCCAGCGCCACCTATCGGGTCCATTTATACATACAAAAATTTCCTATGATAAAACATACATACATTCTGAATTGCAGTCAAATCGCTCTAAACAAAAAAATAAAATGAAAAACAAAAAAGGAGGAGTTTAACTTCTTATATATAAAATTCTCGTGTCGCGGTCTCTGTAATTGAACTCCTCCGAAACGGCTTGACCGATTTTCATGAAATTTTGTGTGGATGTTGGGTAGGTCTCAGAAACAGACAACAGGTATTTTTTTTTGATATCTCAAGCGGGCGTGGCACTTATGGCTATCATAGTACTCCAGATATCTGATTATAAAAGTTCACTTTGTATGGGGGTACCCCTCCCAGTGGCCCTATCAAAAAAAAATAGACGTTGTCCGATTCTCAGACCTACCCAATATGCGCACAAAATTTCATGAGAATCAGTCGAGCCGTTTCGGCGGAATTTTACCACAAACACCGCGACAGAAGAATTTTATATATAAGATATATGGGTAATTCCATGTCAAATCAACCAATGGGTACACTACCTTCTCCAAATTGTATGATTTTTCGTAGGAAGACAGATTATTACAGAACTAAAATAAGTGCAAAGTTTGAGGGCACTTGCACTTCTGTATCCGGAAATATGTGGTCTTGAAAATCGTAAAAAAAGGTCAAAATTTACAAAGTTGTACTTACTTAATTATCATTTTCTTGAAAAGTATTATAGTTACGCAACTCTTCAAGGTTGCATTTGAAAGGTTAATTAATTACCTTTAATTTGATATACAACATGATTTTTTTTTTGGAAAGGTCCAAAGTCACATCTCTTGACCTATAATTCGGGATGCTATAGCTATAAAAACGACAATTTTAAAAATCTGAAAAAAATATATGTTTAAGATTGGTTCCTTCCCTAAAGTTCCAAAAAATTTCAGACTGGGGGTATGCTTGGATCCAGAAATATTTATCATAGATTAAAGGTAGATATTTAAAAAGTCGGTGCTGTTACTGTTTATGAATGTGGTTGGTTGTGCTCGTGAGCGTCGGCGGGCTATGCACGCACGCCGCTATTTCTTTCTGGTTCTTAAGCTCTGTACTGTACTCAGTGCAGACCTGTGTTAGGGTTGGTTTGACAGGTAATTATGTTAGAGCGAGACAACAGTATAAATGTTGTCGGGTGTGGTTAGTAGTGTCAAATAACTTGGATATAGAGAAATTATTGAAAAACGAGAAGTCAAAGGAAGATCACGAAAAAAAACCATTCTAAGCACGTTGCTTTAAAAAACCACATGTGTTGCTATAAAATCAATATTTTTAAATAAAACCAAAAGTGTTCAAAGTGATTGTTTTTTGCCTCTGTAAACAATATGTCATTTAATACAATATATTGTTGTAATCCATTTAAAAAAGTTGCTCATGTCCGGAATGCAAGAGGACATCGAAAAGTTCAGCAATGGATGACTGGAATTAGTAATAACATTTCAATATCAAATAAAATATGTGATATATGCAGAAGAGAACTTTATAAATTAAAAGGAAGTGTAAACAATAATATTCAATCTATGAACGAGCCAGAAAACGAGACTTCAGACTCGGAAAGTGAAGCATCAGTTTCGGGAGATGTTCGAATTTCTAAGTTAAACGAAAGTTTAACATATTTACAAGAATCTCCAATATGTTCGAGAAAAATTCCATTAAAAGGGTATACAACTAGAAAGTTAGAAAAAATAACAACATCAATTAAAACCAACATTTTCCCAAATTCAACACCTTCAACCTCTCACGTATGCCCAGAATCGGAAATAATCGAACAACTAAAAGAAAAGTTTAAATCAATAACTAAAAGCTGGACATTGGAAAGAATGGAGGAGGAATTTCAAATAACAAATTTCATGGCACGAAAGGTAAAAAACTTGGTTGAGACAGAAGGCGTATTGAGTACACCGAATCCAAAACTTGGAACACGATTGCCATTAGAAATTGTTGATGTGGTGAAAATCTTTTATGAAACTGATGATGTCAGCAGATGTCTACCAGGATGTAAGGACTACGTGTCAATAACAGAAAATGGTGTAAAAGTAAAAAAAAATAAAAGACTTTTACTCGGAAATCTTCGAGAAGTTTATGCTTTATTTAAAGAAAAACATGAAGGGATAACTATTGGAATTTCTAAATTTTGTGAACTTCGGCCAAAAAATGTGGTTCTAGCAGATGCGTCAGGAAGCCATAATGTATGTGTTTGTAAAATACATCAAAATACAAAACTAATGCTCCACGCAATAAACCTGAAAAAATTGACAGAAAATGTGCAGGATTTTGTGCTGGAAACTTATAAAGATTGTTTAAAAAGACTTATATGCAATCCCCCATCACCAAATTGCTACCTTGGCAGATGTAGCATGTGTCCAGATATACAAAATTTTAAAGAGAAACGTGGTGAATTATTATTAGAAAATGAAATTGATGAAATCATATATAAACAGTGGATAAGTGTAGATAGAGACTCTTTGGAAACTATTATTAAAGAAACTGATTCTTTTCTGGATTCTTTATGCGAAAAACTTCAAACTCTTCTACCCCATTCATTCGTATCTAAAGAGCAGGGTGCATTTATGGCTCACAAAAAGTCTGCGTTGGAAGAAAATGAGTATTTAGTAATTTGCGACTTCTCCGAAAATGCAACTTTTGTGGTTCAGGATTCTGTGCAAGGCTTTTTATCGAATAATAGCCAGGCCACACTATACCCAATAGCAATTTATTACAAATCAAATGGAAAATTAGAAACTACAAATTTTGTAATAATATCAGACTGTCTAATACATAATACCATAGCAGTTCATTTATTTCATCGCCACCTAAATGAGTTTTTAAAAAACAAGTTTTTGAAAATACCAAAGATAATTTTTTATTTTTCGGACGGTTCTTCCGCTCAATTTAAAAATAAAGAAGACTTTGCCAATTTATGCCATCATAGCGAAGATTTTAATTGTTCCGCTGAGTGGCATTTCTTTGCTACCAGTCACGGCAAAGGACCTAGTGATGGTTTTGGGGGAACGGTAAAGCGTGAAGCACGAAGAGCCAGCTTGCAACGTCCATTCGAAGATCAGATAACTACTCCTCTCCACTTGTATAATTGGTGTCAGCAAATTCTTCAGAACTGCAACTTTGCATATTTAGCGGAAAAAGATTATGAAGAAGAAGAGAAATTGCTAACTGATAGATTTATAGGATTACGTACAATTCCGGGAACTCAAAAGCAGCACAGCTTCATACCAATTTCAAAAACACAATTACAAGCTAAAATTTATTCCGCTGATAGCAAATTTGTAATTGAAAACATTTATAATAAAACTAAACAACAACAACAGCATTCATCATAATAATGTCAACAACGCCAACGCCAACAACAACAACAGCATTCATCATAATAATGTCAACAACGCCAACAACGCCAACAACAACAGCATTCATAATAATAATAATTCACTTGTTATATATCTACCTTTACTCTATGATAAATATTTCTGGATCCAAGCATACCCCCAGTCTGAAATTTTTTGGAACTTTAGGGAAGGAACCAATCTTAAACATATATTTTTTTCAGATTTTTAAAATTGTCTTTTTTACAGCTATAGCCTCCCGAATTATAGGTCAAGAGATGTGACCTTTGACCTTTAAAAAAAAAAAATCATGTTGTATATCAAATTAAAGGTAATTAATTAACCTTTCAAATGCGACCTTGATAAGTTGCGTCACTATAATATTAATCAAGAAAATGATAATTAAGTAAGTACAACTTTGTACATTTTTATAGTTTTTTCCGATATTCAAGACCTCATATTTCCGGATCCAGATGCGTCAGTGAACTTAAATTTAGGATTTTTCTTACTTCTTGGATACACTTTAATCCTGCCAAAATTCAGCCAATTTGGAAACAGTGATGTAAAAAACAGCCATATTTTAAGTTGAGTTCAGATGGTTTAACCCATATGTATATATATATGAGGAAGTAACTATATTATGGTGAAATGTATGTAATTCGATTAACGGTAAGGCCCAGCGTTGCGTTTACGCAACACACACTTTGTCCATCATATAATTCCTAGTAAATGATTAATAAAGTTAGGTGCTGTAATTTTTATTCAGATGTATATATCACAGCTACCTTACGTTAAAAAGTCTAGTTGATACGACCAGTTTATCTATTTTTTTTCTAATTATTTGTAAAAATAACCCAAAAAATTTGAAAAATTGATTTTTTCAAAAAGTTTTTTTTTTTATAAAATTAATATATTTACAAAAAATCCTGAAACAGGTCAATTAGATATTGAATCAAAGTTTATTTGCTCATAATTCGTTTCCAGCTAGATAAATTTGGGTACGCGTGAGTGGTGGTCAAAATGAGCGTTGCGTGAACGCAACGCAGGCCCTTAATGGGTTAAAGCATTTCGTGACAAATTAAAAAATAATTTTAAAGCCTTACAGCTTCTGGGACAAATTGTTGGCGAAGTTTTGCAACAGTTAACAGAAGACATGTATATGTAAGTAAAATGTGAGATGAAGTATAAGAACCTTATTTTATATAAATATATAATAGTTATTGTTAAAGCCACCAATGGACTCCGTTGTATGGTGGGATGTCGTCGTTAATTGGACAAAACTAAATGGAAAGCTGGTACCCGCGATAACATTATTACTCATAACATTATTATTATTTACAACGTGAACTTTCATGTGTAAACTGGCGCTTTACAATATGTCTCATGAAGATGCGTTGACGTTTAATACTCTCCAATTGGTGGTCTTTTTGAGCAAATACCTTTGCTTAATACTCTCGGAATTACTCCACCAAAATGTTGTCTGCATAATGGATCTCCAGCTACAGGAAAACATAGTTAGCTAATGCTATGGCCTTTCAACTAGATGCCAACTTCTTAAAGTTTGCTTACTCTGCCATTGTGGAGAAATTATGTCGTGATCAACAACCTTGTATAATACTCATAGATTAAATTGATTGATTGTGAAATTCAACGTACTGTTGAATCAAATGGACGGATTATATGCTTTGGGCAAGTAAAGATTAGTATGACTACCACCGAACCCGATTCTTTAGATCCTGCCCTGTTACGTCCAGGTCGCTTTGGGTGGAAAATTGTAATACCAAGGCTCGGTTAGTATAAAATAATAACCACTTAATTTAAAATTTGCGTTTTACACAATGTTCGTTTTCTTTAGTATGAAGATATTTTGTTGATTCGTGCATTTATATCGCTAAACATGGTGAAGTATATTATGAAGCCTGTGTCAAACATTCCGACAAATGCAATGGAGCTGATTTGCGTAATGTTTGTACCTTTTTTAACAAATATTTGTTAAAGAATGTAACGCTTTTCTTAAAAAGTACGTTAAAAATCACTTTTTAAAAAGTATCCTTTTTAAACTTAATTTCCACTTTAAAAAAGCTACTCTTTTTTTCAAAGAATGTTTTTTTTTTAAAGTACAAATTTTAAAAAATTTGCAATTTGTTTTAAAACAGGACCCTTTTTCAAAAATTGTCTATTTTACAAATTAAAATGTTTTGTAAGTACCCTTTTTTTAAAAAAAATCCGCTTTAAAAAATTTATTTTTTGAAAATACCCTTTTAAAAAAACCCTTTCTTTAAAAATTACTATTTTTTAAAATAAATTGATGAAATCATATATAAACAGTGGATAAGTGTAGATAGAGACTCTTTGGAAACTATTATTAAAGAAACTGATTCTTTTCTGGATTCTTTATGCGAAAAACTTCAAACTCTTCTACCCCATTCATTCGTATCTAAAGAGCAGGGTGCATTTATGGCTCACAAAAAGTCTGCGTTGGAAGAAAATGAGTATTTAGTAATTTGCGACTTCTCCGAAAATGCAACTTTTGTGGTTCAGGATTCTGTGCAAGGCTTTTTATCGAATAATAGCCAGGCCACACTATACCCAATAGCAATTTATTACAAATCAAATGGAAAATTAGAAACTACAAATTTTGTAATAATATCAGACTGTCTAATACATAATACCATAGCAGTTCATTTATTTCATCGCCACCTAAATGAGTTTTTAAAAAACAAGTTTTTGAAAATACCAAAGATAATTTTTTATTTTTCGGACGGTTCTTCCGCTCAATTTAAAAATAAAGAAGACTTTGCCAATTTATGCCATCATAGCGAAGATTTTAATTGTTCCGCTGAGTGGCATTTCTTTGCTACCAGTCACGGCAAAGGACCTAGTGATGGTTTTGGGGGAACGGTAAAGCGTGAAGCACGAAGAGCCAGCTTGCAACGTCCATTCGAAGATCAGATAACTACTCCTCTCCACTTGTATAATTGGTGTCAGCAAATTCTTCAGAACTGCAACTTTGCATATTTAGCGGAAAAAGATTATGAAGAAGAAGAGAAATTGCTAACTGATAGATTTATAGGATTACGTACAATTCCGGGAACTCAAAAGCAGCACAGCTTCATACCAATTTCAAAAACACAATTACAAGCTAAAATTTATTCCGCTGATAGCAAATTTGTAATTGAAAACATTTATAATAAAACTAAACAACAACAACAGCATTCATCATAATAATGTCAACAACGCCAACGCCAACAACAACAACAGCATTCATCATAATAATGTCAACAACGCCAACAACGCCAACAACAACAGCATTCATAATAATAATAATTCACTTGTTATATATCTACCTTTACTCTATGATAAATATTTCTGGATCCAAGCATACCCCCAGTCTGAAATTTTTTGGAACTTTAGGGAAGGAACCAATCTTAAACATATATTTTTTTCAGATTTTTAAAATTGTCTTTTTTACAGCTATAGCCTCCCGAATTATAGGTCAAGAGATGTGACCTTTGACCTTTCAAAAAAAAAAAAATCATGTTGTATATCAAATTAAAGGTAATTAATTAACCTTTCAAATGCGACCTTGATAAGTTGCGTCACTATAATATTAATCAAGAAAATGATAATTAAGTAAGTACAACTTTGTACATTTTTATAGTTTTTTCCGATATTCAAGACCTCATATTTCCGGATCCAGATGCGTCAGTGAACTTAAATTTAGGATTTTTCTTACTTCTTGGATACACTTTAATCCTGCCAAAATTCAGCCAATTTGGAAACAGTGATGTAAAAAACAGCCATATTTTAAGTTGAGTTCAGATGGTTTAACCCATATATATATATATATGAGGAAGTAACTATATTATGGTGAAATGTATGTAATTCGATTAACGGTAAGGCCCAGCGTTGCGTTTACGCAACACACACTTTGTCCATCATATAATTCCTAGTAAATGATTAATAAAGTTAGGTGCTGTAATTTTTATTCAGATGTATATATCACAGCTACCTTACGTTAAAAAGTCTAGTTGATACGACCAGTTTATCTATTTTTTTTCTAATTATTTGTAAAAATAACCCAAAAAATTTGAAAAATTGATTTTTTCAAAAAGTTTTTTTTTTTATAAAATTAATATATTTACAAAAAATCCTGAAACAGGTCAATTAGATATTGAATCAAAGTTTATTTGCTCATAATTCGTTTCCAGCTAGATAAATTTGGGTACGCGTGAGTGGTGGTCAAAATGAGCGTTGCGTGAACGCAACGCAGGCCCTTAATGGGTTAAAGCATTTCGTGACAAATTAAAAAATAATTTTAAAGCCTTACAGCTTCTGGGACAAATTGTTGGCGAAGTTTTGCAACAGTTAACAGAAGACATGTATATGTAAGTAAAATGTGAGATGAAGTATAAGAACCTTATTTTATATAAATATATAATAGTTATTGTTAAAGCCACCAATGGACTCCGTTGTATGGTGGGATGTCGTCGTTAATTGGACAAAACTAAATGGAAAGCTGGTACCCGCGATAACATTATTACTCATAACATTATTATTATTTACAACGTGAACTTTCATGTGTAAACTGGCGCTTTACAATATGTCTCATGAAGATGCGTTGACGTTTAATACTCTGCAATTGGTGGTCTTTTTGAGCAAATACCTTTGCTTAATACTCTCGGAATTACTCCACCAAAATGTTGTCTGCATAATGGATCTCCAGCTACAGGAAAACATAGTTAGCTAATGCTATGGCCTTTCAACTAGATGCCAACTTCTTAAAGTTTGCTTACTCTGCCATTGTGGAGAAATTATGTCGTGATCAACAACCTTGTATAATACTCATAGATTAAATTGATTGATTGTGAAATTCAACGTACTGTTGAATCAAATGGACGGATTATATGCTTTGGGCAAGTAAAGATTAGTATGACTACCACCGAACCCGATTCTTTAGATCCTGCCCTGTTACGTCCAGGTCGCTTTGGGTGGAAAATTGTAATACCAAGGCTCGGTTAGTATAAAATAATAACCACTTAATTTAAAATTTGCGTTTTACACAATGTTCGTTTTCTTTAGTATGAAGATATTTTGTTGATTCGTGCATTTATATCGCTAAACATGGTGAAGTATATTATGAAGCCTGTGTCAAACATTCCGACAAATGCAATGGAGCTGATTTGCGTAATGTTTGTACCTTTTTTAACAAATATTTGTTAAAGAATGTAACGCTTTTCTTAAAAAGTACGTTAAAAATCACTTTTTAAAAAGTATCCTTTTTAAACTTAATTTCCACTTTAAAAAAGCTACTCTTTTTTTCAAAGAATGTTTTTTTTTTAAAGTACAAATTTTAAAAAATTTGCAATTTGTTTTAAAACAGGACCCTTTTTCAAAAATTGTCTATTTTACAAATTAAAATGTTTTGTAAGTACCCTTTTTTTAAAAAAAATCCGCTTTAAAAAAATTATTTTTTGAAAATACCCTTTTAAAAAAACCCTTTCTTTAAAAATTACTATTTTTTAAAATAAATACACATTTTTTAAAAATCACTCTTTTCTTAAAAAAGTACACATGTTTTTAAAACAAAATTACCCTTTTTTGTAAAAGAGTTAAGAGATTTGACTTTTTTTAAATAGTACCCTTATATTTTAAAAGTTTTGTATTAAAAAAAAGTGAACTTTATTTAAAAGTACCTTCTTTTTAAAAAGCACTATTTTTAAATAAGTAACTTTTTTTAATAAAAGTATTTTCTAAAATCACCTTTTTTAAAAAAGCACCCTTTAAAAAAAAGAACCTTTTCTTATAAAAGTAGCTTTCTTAAATCGTAATTTTTCTTAAGAAAGTATCTTTAAAAAAAAATACCTTTTTAAGAAAGTATTTTTTTTCAAAATAATTCTTTTGAAAAGTACGCTTTCTTAGAGGTTAAATTTTCTTAGAAAAATACTTTTATTTAAAAAGTACCCTTCTTCTAAAAACCACCTTATTTTAAAAAACTGAATTATTTATTTAAAATTTTTAGTAAAGAAGAACCTTTTCTTTTGTAATTATTTAGTTTGAAAATATGGGAACACCCGGTTTGTTTAAATTGTTCTTTAATTGTTTTTTTTGGTGTTGAAATAATTTTTTAATATATGTAGGTATATTCTTAGCATGTTAAGAAAATTGTTGATATAATTTCTTCTTTATTAAACAAATGACAATAAAGTAGCTCCAAATATTACGGCAAAATTTAAAAATCGTTTAGTACAAGGTATATCTTTTTGTAGCTGAAAAAGCACATGAAGCAGGTGGTGATGAATTAGCAATAAAAGTAATTTTGTATAATATAATTTATGGAGCTTAATTATACCCTCCACTCCAGTGTGCAGAGGGTATATATAAGTTTGTCATTCCGTTTGTAATAATTGGAAAAAAAAATTTGGACCCCATAAAATATATATATTTGTGATCGTTATAACAACCGGAGTTGATATAGCGATGTCCGTCTGTCCGTCTGTCCGTCTGTGGAAATCACGATGACGGCATCAATCGGGCAGCTAGGATGCTCGTTGGCATAAAAAATGATTCATTAACATCCTGAAAAGTTTGCTATTTAAAATCGTCCAAATCGGTCGGTTAGGGCCCGAGATTTGAATGAAGAACTAAAAAAAGTCTTGAAAAAATATAATTTTCTATGTTGTTCTTGTCACGATCACGCCCTCAATAGGATAGCTAGGGTGATAATTTTTAGTGAGAATGATTCACCAAATTCATGGGAAGATTTCTACTTCAAAAATCATTAAAATCGGTGGAACAGGTCCAGGTAAATCTATGAAAAATTAAAAAAAAAATGAACAAGTAAGAGTGTTAAATTCGGCTGTGCCGAATCTTTGATACCCTCCACCTCGGTTTGTGGCAATACTATTAACATAGCTCATGGTAGTTGTGTTCTTGTTATTGTTAATATGTATGAATCACATTTTTTTTGTGGCTTTTTTTATGTTGTTGTATGTTCAACCACTAAACTATTACAAGAAAACACTAGGTTTCATGTTTTTTTTAGAGGTATCTATAAACTTTTGTTCATTTCTCAGTGCAGAGGCTCCCGATTTACTCCGATTTCAATACCAACCTGGTGGGAATTATGGCAAATAAATTTTTCGTAACCTGACCTAAGTAAATGCTTTTTTTTTTGAATGAGCGTGATTTCAACAGACACACGGACAGACGGACAGACGGACAGACGGACAGACGGACAGACGGACAGACGGACATCGCTATATCGACTCGAGCTGTGATAAGGATCAAGAATATATATACTTTATTGGGTCGGAAATTAGTTTTTCGATGCGTTACAAACGGAATGACAAACCTATATATACCCTCTGCCACTGAGATGTGGAGGGTATAAAAACATGATGTTTCCATATTGTTCCTGTTGTTATTCTAAATGTTGCATTGTTGTCATAGCTGGACTTGTTGTTTTTGTGGTCGTTGTGGTAATAATATAATAAAAACAAACCCTTTGTACATTTTTTTGTGAACTCTGGTAGAAAATTTTAAAAGTTTCCATTGTTTTGGCATCACTAAAAAAATTTGTTAGATCATTTCTGTCATTGCCACGAGCCTGCATGCAAAATTTCAGATCGATTGGCTCACGGGAAAGGGGCTAAAAATCGATCCAAAATTTTGTCGACAAGCAAACACTACCAGTTAATATAAAGGCAGTAAATAAAGGGAGTAAAAGTTCACCAATAATTTAAAAAACAAATTTTTATGTATTAATTTATTTAAAGAAAAAAATAATTAAATGAAATAGTAATAATAATAAAAAAAAATAATATACAATACAAAAAAAAAAAGAATATATAAATAAAATAAAATAAAAATAAATGCATTCATAGCATTATAATACATATAAAAGGTCAATGTTTTCTAACCGTAACCGTAACGAGTCAGTTGTTTTTTTTTACATGAAAATCATTTAAAACAGTTACCGAACGTAACCGGAACGTCCCAATACTTTTCATGTGAAAAAAAGGCTGACACGTTACGTAACAGTTACATGTCGCTAACTTGTTCTTTACACAGGCTACTGCTTTTGGAGCCAACTTCAAGTCTATTTATATAGTTTCGTAAGCATAACTGATAAAATTGTTTCTATTATTTTTTGCTGTAAGTAATAAATTATAAATATACTGAATTTGCAAACTAAAATGGATACATATATTGGAGGTGCTTTAATACAAAAGAGTTAACGAAACAAAATCAAAAAAAAAAAAACAACTCTACAACATCAACAATGGCAGTCATATGTTCTTCAAATAAAAAAAAAACTGCAAGTGTGTTTTGTTGGCTACAAAACAAAAATAGTGTTGACAATATAACAAAATATGTAAAAGAAGTTAGTGCTATGAAATATTTTATTTTGTTTAAAAAAAAAATCGCAAAATGAAAGGCTATAATTCCATTAATAATCAAAAGGCGTTAAACTAATTTATTTATTTTTACGTTGTACTAATGCATTTTAAATAAGTAAAAGTAATTGTATATTTAAATAAAAATGCATTTGTATTATATGTTGCTGTCGTATTCAGAAAAATCAAGTAGCTGACTATACGACTACAAATGCTGCTGCCAGCAGTCGTCTATGTGTTTCATTCATGATGTTGCATTTTTTTGCGAGCAATACTTACATATATTCTAAATAAAGAAATAATAGTTCTTTTCATACTGCGAAATCTATTCAAATATATGTACAAATACTATATGTCAAATTTCAAATTTGCAATAATTGATACATTTTTGAAAGAAAATTGTATAATATGAAATGTCTTTAATTTATTTCATAGAAAACAATTTTTTGAGGTGCGTGGATTTTCCATATTTACTGTTTTACTATTTTCGTAATGAGGTTAAATGAGTTAAAAAGAATTTAAAATATTTGAAAATATTAGGTGAGGATCCTCAAGATGTAATATACGATCGGTCTAAAACTTTTCACTTAGAGCCACAGTTAAATTCGAAACAACAAAAACCCATATATTTTGTGCATAAAGTTTAACATTAAATGTGCTTTTCTAAAATGTCTATATATTTTTCTCATTCATTTCTGACCATCTTCAATGTAAATTTACCAAAGTTTTTTTTATTGCAATATGTATATAAAACTTAAAAATTTAATATTTTTTATTGTGTATTAACTTATTATTCTGCGATTTTCATTACATCACAAAATGTTACAAATTGGCACTACTGTTTCAAAAACAGAAAACTTCTAAATCAGTTGAAAACAGTTGATCTGCAAAACTGTGTGTGAAATTGTGTCAAATAAAATTACAAATATTAATAAATATAATAATACATATATATATATTTTATTAATTTTGTTAAGAATTAGCACAAAATTGATTTTCCATTTTGCATTTCATTTATAAAGAATTCTGCCATATTTTGTTAAAGGGAAAATCCATTTTTGTTATATTAAAAAAAACAGACTTGCATTTAATTTTTCCGTGACTGCCTCAATAATTGTGTAGATGCCACCACAATATTTTTTCTAATTAAAACAGTTGATCTGTAAAACTGTGTGTGAAATTATGTCAAATAAAATTACAAATATTAATAAATATAATAATACATATATATATATTATTCATTTTGTTAAGAATTAGCACAAAATTGATTTTCCATTTTGCATTTCATTTATAAAGAATTCTGCCATATTTTGTTAAAGGGAAAATCCATTTTTGTTATATTAAAAAAAAACAGACTTGCATTTAATTTTTCCGTGACTGCCTCAATAATTGCGTAGATGCCACCACAATATTTTTTCTAATTAAATATTAACCAATATCTAACTAGAATTATGATTTATTCTGACTAAAAAGTTCCAATTAAAAGTTATTCATCCCAATTATGAATATTCTCAAGGAATTTCTTTCTCACGGAAAATACATTTCTCGAGAAAAAAATTCCTCCAATTATAAATTCCGCGTGAACAAAAAATGATTAACTGGCATCATCGAATTTCGAAGCCACTTGCTTTGCTTATTGACAATTTATTTTCTATTTTTTGTGTGTGTGCAAACGACCCTACAATAAATGTCCCAATAAACATTTTTGTTTGCTATCAACTTGAGGTGCATTTGAGATCAAATACATTTCTCAAATCTCCAGCGTTAATTCTCAAATGCCCTCAATAGTTCGAATATAGTCTTCTCAACTTAAAAGGCACATTTTTATATGGCGATTTTCATAGTTATCAAATTGAGAAATTTGTGATTCTCAACTTGATAGCAAAGAAATATTTCCAATCGGTATCAAATGGAAGGTACGGAATTGCCATATTAAAAAATATTATACTAATTTTAGAAATGAAAACAATGTACTTTTTTTAATGTTTCAATTTAATTTCATTATATATTTAACATTACTATGTACATATTTAACATTAAATGTACATATTATGTACATTTTTTAAAATCTAGAATTAAAAATAAATGAATTAATTAGTTGTACATTTTTTGAAAAATTCGACAAAAAGCAGAAATAATTTAAAATATATCAATGATTTATTTGTACTTTTTTGGCATTTTTTAATTTAATTTATTATTTATGACATATTTAAATAATATCTCAGACTTAACACAAATCGTATTCAAGTTGAAAAAATGTTTGGTCTCAAGTGGAGAAAAGTGTTGGATATCCAATTGAGAGTAAAAATGTTTCTCAAAGATTGGAAAAAATGTTAAGTCTCAACTTGATGTCAAGTTGAAAGCAAACAAGGAGAAAAATTGTTCAACCCAAGTTGAGAATTACATTTGACATCAATTTAAGAACTTAACTTTTCTCCAACATTGGAGAAATAATATTTCAATGCATACTGGGGAATGACCGAAACTAACACATAAACAGTTTTTTCCTATTTGAAAAACATATGACTGTCATTGTTGCTGTTGTAGAGTTGTTATACCCTCCACTCCAGTTTGTCATTCCGTTTGTAATAATTAGAAAAAAAATTTTGGACCCCATAAAATTTATATATTTGTGATCCTTATAACAACCGGAGTTGATATAGCGATGTCCGTCTGTCCGTCTGTGGAAATCACGATGACGGCATCAATCCGGCAGCTAGGGTACTCGTTGACATAAAAATGATTCACTAACATCATGAGAAGTTTGCTATTTAAAATCGTCCAAATCGGTCGATTAGGGCCCGAGATTTGAATGAAGAACTAAAAAAGTCTTGAAAAAAAAAATAATTTTCTATGTTGTTCTTGTCACGATCACGCCCTCAATAGTGCAGCTACAGTGATCATTTTTAGTGAGAATGATTCACCAAATTCATGGAAAGATTTCTACTTCAAAAATCATTAAAATCGGTGGAACAGGTCCAGGGAAATCTCTGAAAAAGCAAAAAAAAAAATGAAAAACATGATATTTCTATATTTTTCTTGTTGTTATTCTAAATGTTGCATTGTTTTCATAGCTGGACTTGTTGTTTTTGTGGTCGTTATGGTAATAATATAACAAAAACAAACCCTTTGTACATTTTTTTATCAACTCTGGTAGAAAAATTTAAAAGTTTCCATTGTTTTGGCATCACTAAAAATATATGTTAGATCATTTCTGTCATTGCCACAAGCCTGCCTGCAAAATTTCAGATCGATTGGGTCACGGGAAAGTGGTTAAAATCGATCCAAAATTTTTTCGACAAGCAGACACTACGAGTTAATACAAAGGGAGTAAAAATTCACCAACATCTAAAGCAAATAATGCTAAAATACCTAGTTGTTAATAAAAAAAACAATTGGGCAATTCACAATGGGTAATGTATCGTTGTATCTCTTGTATCGTGTATCACTTTACAATAGTATAAAATACACGATCCAACTTCATTTGCTATGTTTTGTAAATGTTGTATATTGTATCATAACATATCAGTTCCAAGTGAATGCCAGTTTTTATGAAAAAGAAAAAACAAATACATAGAATATTATCAGCATAAATAATTATAAAATAAAATATGGCAAATAATGCAAATAACGCAAATACATCGATAAGTTTATTTATATAAAAATTAATGTTTATATTTTTAGTATGTATTTTCTCTTTCAGTACCAACCAAAACATTTAACATTTTTTTTTTTTTTTTCATTATAAATTAAAATGCAAGAGGTACGTAACTAAAACTCCAGGGTATATCTCACGACCAAAAAGCAAACACTGACAAGTGTTTT
Source organism: Cordilura impudica (assembly GCA_963682025.1). NCBI lineage: Eukaryota > Metazoa > Arthropoda > Insecta > Diptera > Scathophagidae > Cordilura > Cordilura impudica. Next base: position 14,108,815 of record OY821522.1, on the reverse strand, counting down.
CTCTTATACAAAATAGCAGAAGCGACGAAGCGATCTTTCCTCGTTGGATCGAAAATTACTAAAGAAAGCGTTTTACAATATGAAAATACAACTGAGTGTTCACAACAAATGATTGTATTGTGTATTTCAATACAACATACAATATACAACACCTGTTGTGAATTGCCCAAATGTAAATTTAGCAAAAAAAATTATGTATTAATTTATTTAAAGAGAAAAACACAAAAATAACGTTTGATGTTGTATTTTTTGTGTGTAATATTTAAATATACATACATACACATATTAAATAATACAAATAATGTACATATATTATATATATGTATGTATGTATATTGATAGTTACTGCATGTTAGAAATAAATCGGTTATTTTATTTACATAAAATTCTGCAGTATTTTGTTGTGGGGAAAATACATTTCTTTTGTATTAACAGAGTGTCACTTCATTTTGCTCAGCGTGACTATGCCACAGTAGATGCCGCCATAATTTTTGTTTGTTCTAATTAGCTTTGCAATAGTTATTTCTATTTTAACATGAATGTTAATATTTTCAACTAGATATCATACAGAACAATGTTAAGAGTATACACGGGTTGGTCTTTTATTTCATACGTTTTTTCATTATTCTTTTACAAATATGAACATAAGTTTGGCATATTACCCACCAATCTCACATCACACTGCAAGTTCGAAAAACTCAATACACTCACATTTTTTTTACTAATACACACACATTTTCCGCAGTGGTCACACTAATGGCACCAAATTTTTCGTGCGAATAGTGGCAGACACTAACGATGATTAATGTTACCCTGTTATAAATTTAATGCAAATTTACTGGATCCTGTGAAATTGTAATTAAAGTTTTAACTTGTTAAATCTATTATAATGATTTATTTTTTGAAATGCGCATACAAAAACGTTTGTTAATTATAGAGCATAAATATTATTAACTATTATTAAAATAATACTAATAATAATAAATGTAAACATTTTCCCTCAAACATGTGCCTGTATAATAAACTTAGTAACTCTACTTAAAATAAAATAAGAGAGAGAAGTATACAAATTTTTTCAAGTTTACGCTTCGACAACATTTTAAAAATGAGATTGCAGTCAGATGTTTGAGCATAAAATATAATGGCGATGGATTCGACTAATTCGAACAATTTTTCGTTGATAATACGTACACAACGATTTTAGAATTTCAGTGTGATGTGAGATTGGGGGGTTAACTTTTTGTTGTCTTTACAAAATAGAGTTACCGAGTTCGTCAATGAGTTTTTTGCTTACAAAACAGTTCTACATAGTTATATAGAATTATTATTCTGCTTTACCTATAAAATATCTGATTGCGATTACATCTAATTTTTAAAAATTGTTTATAATTAATAAAGCATTATTATTCACATAAATACAAAATTTCACTTTTTAAATTTTCCATTCAATTATAAATTATAAATTATAAATTATAAATTAGAAAATATTAATTGAGTTTCAGAAAATCATATCAAAACGTCGGAAATAATAATTTTAAATTTAGAAATATCTTTACATTTAAAAATGTTTACATTTAAAAAAAATATTGCCATTCAGGAGATATTAATAACTTTTCAGTACCGCGATTCAGTAACTTCTTTTAACGATAGTCGAATTGTAAAAAAAAAGAAAATTGCAAAATTATCAGTAAAATTTTGAAACGATATTCGCTATTGTTAAAGTCAGCTGTTGTTGTTATCTAAACGACAACCATTTTTGTGTTGTTTATCCAATCGATAAAAACTTAAATTTTTAGGTTGAAATGTCGTCATACATAAATAAAAATCATGAAATAGTGAAAATATTTTGCTTTAATTAAAAAACTTTTTTATATAAATAAAAAAATTAAATATTCAATTCATTATTTCATTTTCAAATAAATAAACAGAAATATTAGTAAAAAAAAATAAAGATATTAAACATAAACATAAAATCATCCTGTCAAACACGAAGTAATTTGTTTTTTTCTATTCTTTGTGTTTTTCGCTTATTTTGACAGAGATGCCACTCCTTTACAATTTAAATAAATAGAAAAACAGATTTGTCGATATTAATTTAAATTCAATGAATTTAAGAAAACCTCAAATGATATTTAAGAATTGCTAACATAAAAATTGTTACATAAGTAAACGTAATTTTATGAGAATGTTATTTTTTATATATAAATTTTCACAATTTTTTTTGGATGAAAATTTGAAGTTTTTCAGAAAATAAAGATAACATTAAATTATTTTATTTAAAATGTTTGGGACTTTTCGTTTTTTGCGTTTTTCATCCCTAATTTGATTATTTATTATTATAAATTTATTCTCTATGTTTTCAAAATATGGCAATATTTTAAAAAAAAGTTGAGAGAGCTTTTTTTTTTGGTTATTATTTTGTTACTCCATCCGACCTATATGGCCACAATGAAGAAATATTTGGCCAGTTAAAAGAAACTATACAGCCATCTCCAATTAGCACGATTTAATGCATATAGCCACTCTACACAACCATTACCTTTGCAATGGAGGTTAGTGCGAGCTATTTAATTAGCAAAAACTAAATTAAACGAGAAGTTATGTCATATAACCGGAAACGCATGCATATAGGTATATAACCAAAATGCATGCCGATCAGCAACCACGATGACCAAAAAGCAAACACCGAAATATATCCGAAATAATAGAAAAGAAGAAAACCAACCCAAAGAATTTGCTGAAATAATTTGGTATTAAGTTTAACAAATTGTTTACTTTTTCATTTACATTTATTATCAAGACTCAAACCGAGGTGGAGGGTATCAAAGATTCGGCACAGCCGAATTTAACACTCTTACTTGTTTTATATAAAATCTATATTATTATTCATTTTCAGTTATTAGAACTGGAACCTAGAGCTTCAGTGCAAGTTCCGCTTTTACTTAAATTGACTAAATATGATCGTGTTGCACAAAGTGCCACTCAATCAGGCGATATCGAATTGGTAGCTACCGTTTTGTTAGAAATTAAAAAGAAAATGATGTATACAAACTTCCAATGTTAACAAACTTAATAAATATTTATAAAAATATAATGAATGAGTGGAGTCGTACCGCTTTGTATGACATCTACCATACTGAAGATGATCATAAATTAATAACTGAATATCATTTTTACGGGTCGTTGCAATATAGAAGCAGAACTATGTTCAGATACCAGTAAATTAATGAAATTACAAAAAATATTAACGACAAAGTATGATTCCATAAAAAACCATAACTGATATTTACTTAATATGCTTTCCGTCATGTTTCGTTCTTTCTTATAGATATGAAAAAAATTTTGGTCAAATAAGATTCAATGGTTTAGTAATACACAATAGAAGGTATTTCAAAGATATATTCATATAAATATTTATTGGCTACGCATATTGACTTTATCCAGCAAATACAAGTGGGATGATTTAGAGTAATTTTTAAAAAGCAAAAACAGTCTTATCGGTTATGAGTTTGTTGTGGTTTGTCTTAAATATAATAATTTAACAGAAGCCCGCAAATATACACTCAAATGTCGTGATTATCGTAAATCACATTGGTAAGGGCTGTGTATGTGCATTTAAATTGTTATGTTAAATACGAATTTAAATATATTTGATTTAATTTTTCTGACGCTTTATGAAGAAGCTGTTGATACTGCTTTTGATCAACGTGATCTCAATATTTTGTATGTTCTACAACAGAACACCATTGATAGGAAATGGCCAGCTCTTTGAAAAAATTAATACATTCATTGCTATGGTCGCTTCAAAGAACTAAATGTAAGAGTATATTTTATTCTAATAAATGGATACAAATACATAATATTTATATAAATTTAAAAGACACACCAAGTTGTCGGTTATTCTATTTTATTTAGAATGTATAAAAAATAAACTTTTTGAAAAAGTGTAAATAAAATGAACATTTTTTTGTCAGAAGAGAAAAATTTTGTTATCACTAGAAAAATTTGTTAACCCTGGAAGGTCATTCTTCGTCGAATCGACGACGCATGTTCAAATGTTGGTGTTTTTTTTTTTTATTTATTTTATGTTTGTTTTGTGCTCATTTTTCGTACAGCGCTAGTCATGGTCATGCTCTTGGTGTGTTCACTTGTTTAGCTTGATACGCATCGGATAAGTTTGTTTTTTTGTAATGTGCGTCGTCGTAACGACGAAGAATGAACTTTGTGTAACTTTTGGAATTTTTGACTGTGTGTTTCTAGTGTTACATTTTTGGTTGCTTTCTATAATATAAAATGAGCACTGCAGTGCGATTGACCGACGAAGAAATCGAAAAATTTCTTTCAATGTGTGACGACGAGTGTGAATTGGACGATGGAATTGATGATAACGACATATCTGATATAGAGATAGAAGAGGAAGAGTGTTCATCAGAGACTGACAGTTCATCAGAAGATCCAGGCGGTATAGATGAAGACGATGTATCTCTAAATATTTTAAAAGCCAAGTCTAATATAATTCCGTTCACTAAATCTATTTTGCGTGGAAAAAATAACCACAAGTGGTCTACACAAAAGGGAAAATCTCATCGTTATGGGCTTAATATTGTGCACCAAGCAAGAGGACCAACGCGCCAATGTAAAAATATTACTGACCCTCTGCAATGTTTTCAAATGTTTATAACCAAAGAGATTATTGACAAAATAGTTCAGTGGACTAATGCTGAGATAGTTAATCGTAAATCAAACTTACTTTGCACGTCAGATGAAGCTCAAAGAAAAAAACTTCATCGCAAGAAATATTAGCCCTCATAGGAATATTAGTCTTGACTGCTGTAAAGAAGGACCAACATCTATCTGCTGACGAATTGTTTGACCGATCCTATTCTGGAGCTCAATATATATCCACAATGACGAAAGCCAGGTTCAAGTTCCTTTTGTCCTGCCTTCGCTTCGACCATAAGACTGTGCAAATTCAACAAGTTTCTGACAAATTCGCTCCTATTAGAAAAGTATGGGAGATATTCATTCAGAAATGTCGCGAAAGTTATGTTCCTGGACCATACTTAACGATTGACGAGCAACTGCTTGCATTCAGAGGCAAGTGTAGTTTCCGAATGTACATACCCAACAAACCAGCAAAATATGGATTGAAAATTTTGATGATGTGTGATAGCGGCACAAAGTACATGGTTGATGCTTCACCATACTTGGGCAAAGGCTCCAACCGAACTAATCTGCCACTTGGTGAGTATTACGTTAAGGAGTTAACAAAAACTGTCCATGGATCTAATAGAAACATTACCATGGACAATTGGTTCACATCAGTTCCACTTGCCAAATCACTTTTATTTGAACCATATAAGCTGACATTAGTTGGCACTCTGCGCTCAAATAAGAAAGAAATTCCCAAAGAATTAAAAAAATATTAAAGGTCGAAAGTGCAGCACATCTATGTTTTGTTATGACAACCAGTTAACGCTTCTCTCTTATAAGCCAAAACCAAACAAAATTGTGTATTTACTTTCATCGGGTGATGAAGAAGGAGCAATTAACCAAATATCGAACAAACCATACATGATAGAATTTTACAACAAAACAAAAGGCAGTGTCGATACGTTCGACCAAATGTGCAGTGTAATGAGCTGCTCTAGAAAAACCAAAAGGTGGCCAATGTGCCAGTTTTATGGCATACTGAATATGACTTTCATAAACAGCTATATTATTTACACTCATAATATGTTTCAAATAAAGAAAAAGCCTCTTAGCCGCCCAAAATTCATGAAGCAATTGCATTTTTCCCTTATCCAAAGCCAGCTGACTGATAGACTTGAGACACCAACTTTGAGAACATCGGTGCGAGCGAATATTGCAAATATATTGCCGAAGGATACTGAAAACAATGATGATGTGCCCCTAGAACAAAAAAACAAAAAGCGAAAAATTTGCACTCTTTGTCCGTCTTTTAAACGAAGAATGACAAAATCATCCTGCAAAAAATGTGGTAAAAGCCTGTGTGGGGACCACAAAATAGAGCTTTGTGCCTCTTGCATAAATTGAAGACTGATACTCGTGAAAACGTGTTCCTATATAGTTTAATATATTAATTTTAAGATGCAAACGCATTTAATGAATTTAATGATTTTAAGTTCATTAATTTTATTATTTTTTTAAGCAATGTTTTGTAAAACAATCCACATGAAGTGGTGCTGTGAAATCTTAAGTTATAATTATATAATATACTAGATGTAACCCGGTGTGCTTCGCTACACCCTCCCCCTCCCCCCCTTCCGATTGTTATGAAAGGGCTCATGCAAAGTCCCAAGGCTCTCAATAATACAGTAATTGAGATATATCACATTTAATATTAAGTTTGTGTAGGGGTGCCACGTGCATTTCTCCAATCCCGCCCATTTTTTTGTCTGAATACTCACGTTAATAATAGATGACCTGAGACAAATTTGCAAAGCTTTCTTTATCATAGTACTTAATATATATGATATTAAAAATTTACTTTGTATCGGAGGTGCCACGCCCGCTAAAAATATTTTTAAAAAAATTATAGCCTGTAGCACTCCCATATCCGCAGTAAGAATCTGTGAAAATTTCAGGAAGGTCAGATGTGTAGTTACGGAGATTACCTCCTACAAACAAACAAACACATATTACCTTTTTATTATGTTAGTATAGATTATTTGCATAGTTTTTTTTATTTGAATACTTGCTGATATACAATGTTTTTTGTTTTTTCATTGGGTACAACAATTATCAGATTTTTCGGCGTTCCTACCCTGGAGCAAGGTACATGTAGCTGCCCATGAGAAGAAGATGGATTATCAAAATTAGATCTGGCAACACTTAACTATTGGCCTTGAACTTAGAATATTATTTGGGAATTTTTCTTTTTAGCGATTTTTATTTTTCACAATTTTCGGTTTTGGTGAATTTTTGATTTTGGCGATATATTTTCCACGACAAATCGCATTGATAACTAATGTACTTGTCAAAAGACTGTTGCTATTATTTATATAGGATGTGCCACGCCCACTAATCCCATCCCGCCCTATTTCTGTTGGACTACTCACATTAAATGTCGAGTCTTTCCCTTTGATAGAACACCAGTTATATGATATTAGATATCTACTTTGCATGTGCGGTGCTACGCCCACTGATACGATCACGCCCATTTTTTTGTTCGACTAATCATACAAAGAACCTATTGGCTCATGCAAAGCAACAAAGTCCTCTCTTTTACAGTACTCCAGATATATGACATTAAATAGTTACTTTGCATGGGGAGTGCCACGCCAATTTTTTGTCCGACTACCCATACTAAGATCTGATGGTGTCGTGCAAAGTGTCAAAGCTTCCCTTTTTTAGTACACCAGTTTTATGATATCACGCCACGCCCACTGCTCCGATCACGCCCATTTTTTTGTCTAACTAATCACATGAATAACTTATGGGCTCACACAAAGTCCCAATACTCTCACTATAACAGTACACCAAATATATGGCATTTTATATTTACTTTGTATGGCAGGTGCCACGCCTATTGGTCCAACACTGCCCATTTTTTGTCCGACTACTCACATTAATAATAGGTGACACCAGAAAATTTTGAAAAGCTCTCTCTATCACAGTACTCGAGATATATAATATTGAATTATTACTTGTATGGGAGGTACCACGCCCACTTGTCCGATCCCGCCCATTTCCGGTGTAGCTACTAATATAAACAATAGGTGACCTCACACAAATTTGCAAAGCTCTCCCTATCATAATACTCAATATATGTAGATGATATTAAAAATTTACTTTGTGTGGGAGGTGCCACGCCCACTAAAAATATTTAAAAAATTATAGCCTATAGCACTTCCCATACCCACAGTAAGACTCTATGAAAATTTCAGGAATATCAGATGGGTAATTACGGAGATTACCTCCTACAAACAAACAAACAAACAAACAAACAAACACACATTAACTCTTTATAATATTATTAGTATAGACAAAAACAATACTTTAATTTTTTATTTCGGCGAGATACAAAACGAAAAATTAAAAAGTTCAACTTTAAAAAGTTTTCGTACGCAAGTCATCTTTATTATCGTTTTTAAAATCACCGTCGTCGATTGGACGAAGTATGACCATTTCGCAATAAAAATAAGAATGACCTTCCAGGGTTAAGGTAATAATAATGTTTACATTATTTTTATTGGTATTCTCAGCAGCTGCAGGTTTTTCTTTTTTAGGTTTCTTTTCTATATTTGGTTTTCGTTTGTTCTCTTGATTAGCTTTAGCTGCTGGAGTAGCATCAGAGACTGGTGTCGCTGCTTTAGCATCGGTACATAAATTACGTGCCCCAGGAACCGCTATTTGTGTTTTACCATTCTTGGTTTCCAGGGCAATTAATTGGGCTTTTGTGAAATCCACTTGTTTTTGCAACTGAGCATTTTCCGCAATAAGTTATCGCTTCTTACGGTAGATAAGTTCTCCTCGTATGGCAGACAACTAACAAAAACGATAATGGTTGTTATTGCAAATTCTTACCCAACTTTGTGCTATTTTTCATGATTGACATAGAAGCTTACCTCAGTCTTCAAAGATTTTATAATCTCTTGACTTTTTGCTCGACATAAACATAAGCAATATTCAATCAAACATCGAAAAACCATCTGTAGCTTCGCGCACTTGAGCAAATATGTCTCGAGCTTTAATAACACAAGAAAAAATTGTTAATTATAAAATTGTACAAAATTTTATACAAACATGTGTAGCCGTTCGCTTCTACACAATGAAATGAAATTTTTATTGAGACTTTTTTCTTCTTTTTTTTTCACAAACGAAAGGTTGACATTAACCATATGATACATTACAGATGTTTCTTAGAACTATATTCGTCTTGTTCTAATACACGCTAATTGAATACGCTACATGCTAAAATATAAAAATGAATATCACATTCAAAGACATGATTACATGAATGTTAAAACACAGTGCCTGCTCATGGCACTTACTCTCTCGAACAGAGCATACGTCTGTAAGATTCGTATAAACTAAATAACACTTAAAACTACATAAAAAACGATATGTTGTGTTAGAAAAAAAAAAAAAAAAAACATTCTAAACAACGTAAACAGTCATTAACAGGGATGTTTAAACATATGATAAATTGGAAATCGAATCGTACAAAACAAAAGAGTTTGACAGGTACAAACATTTAAAGTTTAACAAAACAAAAGAAAAAAAATTATTTCCTATTTTTGTCTTCACTTAAAAACTAGATGAACAAGCTACTATTTCTAATATAGTAGAAGAGATAAAGCAAAGCAATATAATTAGTATGATATAGGTAAGTAAAAATAAATTATTGTAAAGTTAGCCTAAATATACATTATATATATATCTTAAAGCTAATATCACAGAGGAATGTAAACTAGCCCCTATTGGAGCCTGGTGCGGATATGATGTAGAAGTCCTGGTGGAAGTTGGCATCAAAGTTGACGTTGATAATGCCTATGGGAGATAGGTATGTCGAATTGTTCCAATCACTATATCTTTCTGCTTCAAAGATTTCGTTCATAAGGTGATGGTCATGCAATTCAAGACGCTCAATCAAACGTTTCTGTAACGTAAGGACGTATTCGCAAAGTGGTGTTATCTTTGATTTCACGTAGATATACGAGTTGGAGAAGCGTTTAATTGGATTTTGAAAGTTCTTTCCTAGACACTTTCTCAGAATGGACCTCTCGAAGATTTCAAGCTCTTTTGCTGCAACTGGGGAGATGGTGAACCAAATCGGAAAAGCATATATGAGAATTGGCCTAATTGCAACCTTGTACAGTAGTAATTTTGTTTTCAGAGCCAAAAATTTACTATGCATTATCCTGGAGAACATTCCTGAGATTGCCTTTGATAAGAGAATTCTGCTGTGACTGTTGAATTTTTGTAAATTATTAAAATGTACTCCAAGATATTTTATGGATGATTTAAATGGAATCTCTGATCCTACAAGTGAGAACGAAAGAATCTTGCTTTGCGGCACGACGTTACGGTGACACTTACCAGAGGCGTTTCTGATGCAATTTGCCTCAGATTTGGATGCATTAATTTGGATACCCCATTTTTTGTAGAAATCGTTAATGATGTTGAGATGCGCAGTGACCTGAGTTAAAGCCCGTAGAGGAAATTCGTCATGCGCATAAATCATGCAGTCATCGGCATACAATATTGCCTTTGAGCCGGCAATACAATGTGGAAAATCATACAAAAGTATGTTAAATAATAGCGGAGCCAACACGCTGCCCTGCGGCACACCACTTTTTACGCTTCCAAAAGACGAGGGTAAGTTATTAATTTCCACACAAAATTCTCGGTCTATGAAGTAATTGGAAAACATTTTCGCAAAGAAGGGATCAACACCTAAATCAACAAGTTTGTACAAAATCGCCTTGTGACACGCAGAATCAAAAGCTTTTTGTATGTCCAGGGATACTGCTACTGTACAACGCTTTTCCCTAAGATTGTTTGTGACATCTGTGTGAAATTTCAGTAATGCATACTGTGTAGAATGACATCGCCTAAATCCAAACTGGTAAGGTGGAAGGGGACAGAACACAAATTCATTTTCCAATTTTCTTTTTAGGATGTGCTCGAAAATTTTACCAATATTAGATAGTAATGAGATGGGCCTGAAATCTTCAATCTGTATGCTATTGGGTTTCTTTTTTATTGGAATAATTTTAGATGACTCCCAAGCCTTAGGGAAGTAACAATTGTTTAGGCAATTGTTGAACAGGCATTCCATGAGTCGAAGGGAGCTGACAGGTAATTTTTTAATTATAAAGTTGGAAATGTTATCAATGCCGCTAGATTTTTTGTTGTTGATTGAGTTGATAATTTCTTTAATTTCAGCAAGGTTTGTGAAATGATAGCTGTCGACATTGTGAATGGAGTTTAAGGAGTTGTCAAACGCATAAATATGACGAGGAATTTCTGAGATGTAAGAAGAAGCTCTTTCATTTAGATTTGCAACTGGGCAAACGCGTAAGTTTTCACTGTACACAGACGAATAATATGTACAAAACGCTTCACCTATTTCAGAGCCATTTGAAACCGTTATGCCATTCACGCAGATTTGTTGAGGGAAGTTTGATTTATTTTTCCCCGACATGCCGTAAATTTCCTTGAAAGCAGACGTGCCTGGTTTTATTTTTTCCAATTTGCTGTTGAAATTAGATGCTTGATCGATACTAACCAGATCTTTCAGAATTATTTTTAATAGTCCAATTTGTTTGGAGAGAATGTTGTACTCCGTGCTTGATCTATCGCCGTAGCGATGGTATATTTTTTTGAGTTCTTTTTGCCACTGATGTTTCTCACGGAACATTTTCTTTATATTTTCAGGTAAAGGTGTTTTATTGGGTTTTACTTCAATTTTTTCTGAATGCCTGGTGCTGGTTGAATTTATGATCACATTGAATCGTTAATAAGTGCATTAATTTCATTATTTTCAAGAATTTCATAACCAGGAGGCATAATAGAGGTGAGGACAGTATCAATATCTCGTCTGAAATTGTTCCAGTTAGTGTTTTTGAATGAAGTATAAGAACGAGGAGATCTTAAGGAAAAATCAGCGTTTGCCAAACTCAGTTCCATTTTTAGAGGAAAATGGTCCGAGAACGTTGCCAGACTGGACACTTAAAAATTTGGGGATTCCATGTTTACTAAGTGTGAACTAAGAAGAAAGTGGTCTAAGAAGGAGTTGCCATTGGGGTAAGTCGGCTTACTGTCGAAAATGCGAGTAATATCAAGGGTATGATCATGAAGCCAGTTAAACAAAGATTTTCCATTTGTATTTTCAGAATGGTCACCCCATGCCGTATTTTTAGCGTTGAGATCACCACCTAAGATCACAGAATCATAGTTACGTGCAGCATCTAAGATTGAATTAAGTCCGATACCTAAAGCATCTCGAGGAAGATTTGTGGGGACATAGATGGAACCAACTAGGATTTTTGTAATGCTGCTGTTGATTTTAATTTCAATTTGAATAAAAGTGGCGTTGAATTGGGAGACGTCAATAAATATCCTTTTAAATGAGATTGAATTTTTCAATAAAATAGCCACACAAAGGGGGGATTTATCATAGAAAAATTATAGCCGTCAATAGATATTCGCATGTTTCCTCTAAGATGGCATTCTTGCACAAAGGCAATGTCAATTTTATAATAGCGTAGGATATTAAAAAGTTCGATTTGCCGGCCTCTGTCACCCAGTGACCGCACATTGAATGTCATGAAGTTTAGATGTTTAGGGAGCATTTTTAATTTTATTGTACAGACGAAAAAATTCTGCCTTTGCGTCTGCCTTTGACATAAGGCGGTACTCTCTAAGAAACTTTTCAATTTCCTGCTCAATTGTAAGTTCCTCGGGCTGCAAAAAGTAGCTGGCTAGCTTAAGAAACTCATCAACAACGGAAAATATATGAGTTCGCGATTCTCTTGACATTGCGACTAGCAATTTCTTTTTCCTCCTGGACTTTGATTATCTTCTGACGTTTCGTTTGAACGTACTTTTTGTAGGCGCTACAACCTCTCCAATTAGCTGGATGACCGACTTCGCTGCAATTAACGCACGTTGGTTGGTTGCCATCCTGATTCTGTAACATGCATTTGCCAGGTTCATGTTTCTGGTCGCATTTCACACACTTAAATTCTGCATTACAGTTTTTTGAGATGTGTCCCAGGGTTGGCAACGACGACATTGAATTTATTTTTTCTTGTTATTAGGCTTCTCCCACGAGACAACCTGTCTTGCAACTATTTTGATGTGTTTAACATCATCTTTATTTTTCCCAGGGTAGAAAGTCACTAGGTAGAGACCAGTGTCATAATTATTTTTGAATGAGTGTGCCGTAGAAAAATTTGAGACTTTTGCCACCACTCCTGGGACCTCTTGGTCCAGTTTTTCCTTTATTTCATCGGTTGAGGTTTTATAGTAGAGTCCACGAAGAACCAACGACACTTGCTTTAATACTTTCGGCGTAAAAGAATAAGAATTAACTCCCTTTTCTCTCAAAATGGCCATCATTTCAGAATGCACACCTGCATCTGTAAAATATATTTTGGTTTTACGGCGGTTTACGTTTTTAATTCTGAAGGAAATCTTCGGTATTCTCGCCTCCAATTGGGCGGCTAAGGCTTTAATGTCCTGGTCAAAAATAAAAATCGGCGGACAAAGCTTTTTCCTCGGCTCTATAAAAGTTGCATTTGTTGTTTTGACAGCGGCAACATTGGTGTTCTTAAGGTTGGTGATTCTGCTGCTCATGACGTTTGTAGTTTGAAAATCCAGATCTCCCAGAATAGAAAAGCGGTTTTGGTTGTTAACATCAAAGGATGTTACGTCAATATTTTCCTGGGAATCGTCGAGTCTTTTCTTCCTTTTTAGGCTACTAAATTGAGCACCATCATCTATGGCCTCTTCTCCCATCATTTCACTATGATGATTTTCCGATGTTAATATTTATAAATTTTAATTAAATTTTTTGCGCAAACAAAAATTAACTTCTTCTTCTTCTTAGAATTTACAATCCCTCTCGCTTCTACACAATATATTTTGTTTACAAAATATATCAAAGTCGGCAACATTTTGTTAATTTGACGGCGTCAAATATAAATTTTTTTTTGGAAAATTATGGCAACATTAAGTAAAACTTATTTTGCTTTTAGGGGCGAAATTGGTCATTAATAACGTATGCATAGCAAAAAGGACCATTTTAGGATATACCAAAAAGGAACTGGAATATATTTCCATCGAAATCTCAATGTTCGGAAAAAATGTCGTCAAACTGTTCATGTCCTCAAAGTATACACAATATCAATGAATTGAATGAGGACTGGGCCCAAAGTATCCACAATGTCCTCAAAACATCCTGTGTATTGAAATTCGACCCCCAAAGTATGCGGCCTATATATATATATATATATATATATATTTATATACATATATATGTAAACGGATGGTCCGATTTTAATGAATTTTTCAGGGAATCTTCAGAATAGCCTGACGGATGACACTGTGAAGTCTGATATTTGATTTTTCTCTGAATCCGAATCTGAAACTAGAAGTTTTCTATTACGCCAGATAGTCTAACATCAATGTGCAACTTAAAAATTTTTTGAAAATATTTTCAAAATATTAAAATTTATAACTTAATTTACTTAACACCAAAAAATGGTAATTATGAAATTTATATTAATCGGAAGACGATGTTTTAAAAGTGGGCGTGGCCAATCGAAACATAATATATGTGTACCAAATTCCAGCATACGAGTAATTTTTTTAAAAGCAAAATTTTCGAATAAAGTGGGTTTGGAATGGATAGTCTAAAACACATGTATCCCATATTCCAAAACCAATGATTATATGGTGCTGTCGAACTTCGATTATCCAGAATGGTTCACACAGGAAGCATCCCGGTTTTCGCTGTTAATTCAGACTAATTGGTTTTTTTTTTTTGTCATTTTAAATCAATTTTCCTTTTCTTAACCATTTCCAAATAATTGATTTTCCTGTTTGATTGAATCGCGGATAATCGAGTCTCGACTTTATATAGATTTGTCAGACCGAAAAATATTTTTGAAATAAAATCATCATGTCGAAAACTTTTTATAACTTTGAAAACTTTTGCAAAATTAATTTTGAAATAAATATCAAAATATTTAATTTATGTTCTTAATCAAGCTTGTAACCCCTATTTAATAAAACATTTACGTTTCTGGCAACATGTTGCAAACTCCAATGAGGGATGTTTACCCTCTGTTTGTATATTATACCAATAACTATTGTTTTTGGATTGTGCGCTGTAATTTCGAAAAATATTCTTAACAATTTTTAATATTTTTAATATCGAATATGATTATAGGAATGAAAAACTTGAATAAATATTTATAAGGTTATTCATTAAAACCTGTTTTTAAATTCTTTATCTCTCCAGTTAAATAAAGTATTAATAATAATAAATTATGAACCCGCCAGTGTATATCATTAATACATAAGCTGTGTCCTTTTTTAAATATTGTAAAATATTTTAAAATTATACTATAATATTGCTAAAAAAAACAGTGAGAAAACTCTATTTAAAACGAAATTTACGTGAAAAATAAAAAATTGCAATAATATACATATTAATATAAAACTAGCTGTTGTCCAGCGAAATCGACAACGTCAAAAGAAGAAAAAAAGCGTAAAACGCTATGCATTTCATCCCACTATACCCGTACTAAAATCTTATTTTGTGCATGTGCTTAGAGGTAAGGTATCTGGGTACATAAAAAAATCTTATAATACGTCCAGTTGTGTATGAATTTATGTTAAGTGAAAAATGGTCTTTATATATTTTTTTATTAATTTGTGTACGGATTGTTCATCGAACCGTCATATGTGGGAAGGCGGATTTTTAATCGTGTTTTTTTTTTGCACCTATTACACTAAATAGGAAGGTATTCTTGGGCAAAGAAAGATTTTAAAAGACGCCTTTTTTGCTTTTCGAGTTTTCTTAATACTTGTTCCATTTGAACAATTATTTAAGATACTTTCTATGCCAATCAATGGGAGGACAAATCTGCATAATTTGTTAAGCTATATATGAAACCCTAAAAATTATCAGCATTTTTTTATTGGGGATGTATTTGGAGATTAATTTTAATTTCATATACTTATATTAATGTCTACAATTTCAAAGGAAATACCTTACTTTAATTTTTTCTATATTCGTACTAATCTAAGCATTAGCTGAGTCTTCCAAATCAACCAATTCTGCAGTTGAGTGTAAGCCCGGTTCTCACTATGAAATTTTTCTTTCTGAATGTGTTTTTAATTCTCTTTTAAACTTTCTCTTTTTACTCTGAAATATTTGTAATGAAATTCAAGCTTTCTTCTGTTACTTTATCATTTTATCTATAATTCTTATCATTTTATTTAATTCAAATTAATTTTATTTCAATTTATTATTATCTTTTTTTTATCCCTTACACCCAAAGACATGAAAACAAAGACTTAACTACTAAAGGGCCTGAGTGCCAATAAATAAGGACCCAAACGAAATATTAGATGAATTAAATAAATTTGAGAAGGATAATCTTAAATTTCTGAAAGTTAATCCATTAAAAAAAAAAATCACTAAACATTGAACAAGAATTTCCAACTTTTTGGTTCAACTTAGTGAAGAGGTAACGTAAGTTGACTTAAAACTAATAAAAGGCTTCTATACCGGTGCGTACGATGGGAAGCTCTTCCACAGTGTAGCTAATTGCTTTTCACCGCGACGATGTGTGAAGTATAATACAATTCACGATATCGGAAAATTTTCTTAGAAGAAATTGCAGCTTGAAAAATGCAAAATATCGCCTTTTATGTATAACCAAAACCTCTCAACGGGATTGCATTTTTATACCCTCCAATCCAGTGTGCAGAGGATATATATAAATTTGTCATTCCGTTTGTAATAATTAGAAAAAAAATTTTGGACCCCATAAAATATATATATTTGTGATCCTTATAACAACCGGAGTTGATATAGCGATGTCCGTCTGTCCGTCTGTGGAAATCACGATGACGGCATCAATCGGGCAGCTAGGGTGCTCGTTGACATAAAAAATGATTCATTAACATCCTGAAAAGTTTGCTATTTAAACTCGTCCAAATCGGTCGATTAGGGCCCGAGATTTGAATGAAGAACTTAAAAAGTCTTGAAAACATATAATTTTCTATGTTGTTCTTGTCACGATGGCGCCCTCAATAGTGCAGCTACAGTGATAATTTTTAGTGAGAATGATTCACCGAATTCATGGGAAGATTTCTGTTTCAAAAATCATTAAAATCGGTGGAACAGGTCCAGGGAAATCTCTGAAAAAGTAAAAAAAAAATGAAAGATATGATGTTTCTATATTGTTCTTGTTGTTATTCTAAATGTTGTGTTGTTGTCATAGCTGGACTTGTTGTTTTTGTGGTCGTTGTGGTAATAATATAATAAAAACTAACCCTTTGTACATTTTTTTTGTTAACTCTGGTAGAAAAATTTAAAAGTTTCCATTGTTTTGGCATCACCAAAAAAATTTGTTAGATCATTTCTGTTACTACCACGAGCCTGCCTGCAAAATTTTAGATGGGTCACGGGAAAGGGGTTAAAATCGATTCAAAATTTTTTCGACAAGCAGACACTACGAGTTAATATAAAGTGAGTAAAAATTCACCAACATCTAAAGCAAATAATGCTTAAATACCTAGTTGTTAATAAAAAAAAAACAATGTAAATTTAGCAAAAAAAAATTTTATGTATAAATTTATTTAAAGAGAAAAACACAAAAATAACGTTTGATGTTGTATTTTTTGTGTGTAATATTTACATATACATACATAAACATGTTAAATAATACAAATAATATACATATAATATATATATGTATATCGATAACAACTGCATGTTAGAAATAAATCGGTATATTATTTTATTTACATAATTTTCTGCAATATTTTGTTTTGGGGAAAATACATTTATTTTGCATTAACAGAGTGTCACTTCATTTTGCTCAGCTTGACTATGCCGCAGTAGATGGCGCTACTATTTTTGTTCTAATTAGCTTTGCAATAGTTGTTTCTATTTTAACATGAATGTCAATATTTTCAACTAGATATCATACAGAACAATGTTAAGAGTATACACGGGCTGGTCTTTTATTTCATATGTTTTTTTCATTATTCTTTCACAAATACGAACATAAGTTTGGCATGTTAACTTTTTGTTGTCTTTATAAAATAGAGTTACCGAGTCCATCAATGAGTTTTTTGCTCTCAAAACAGTTCTACATAGTTATATAGAACTATTATTCTGCTTTACCTACAAAATATCTGATTGCGATTACATCTAATTTTTAAAAATTGTTTATAATTACTAAAGCATTATTATTCACATACATAAATACAAAATTGCACTTTTTAAATTTTCCATTCAAATTTAAGAAAATATCAATTCTAAAAACTGGAATTAAAAATTTCCAATTATAAATTACAATTAATTGAATTTCAGAAAATCACATCAAAACGTCGGAAATTATAATTTTAAATTTAGAAGACATCAATTGCATCTTTAATATATAAATTTTATTCGTTAAACACAAATTGAAATTTAAAAAAAAAAAACACCAAATACCTAAGTTTACATTTAAAAAATTTTTACATTTAAAAAATATATTGACATTCAGGAGAAATCAATAGCTTTTCAGTACGGCGATTCAGTAACTTCTTTTAACGATAGTCGAATCGTTAAAAAAAAGAAATTCGGAAAATTATCAGTAAAATTTTTAAACGATATTCGCTATTGTTAAACTCAGATGTTGTTGTTATCTAAACGACAACCATTTTTGTGTTGTTTATTCAATCGATAAAAACTTAAATTTTTAGGTTGAAATGTCGTCATACATAAATAAAAATCATAAAATAGTGAAAATATTTTGCTTTTATTGAAAAACTTTTTTATATAAATAAAAAAATTAAATAGCATATTCAATTCATTATTTCATTTTCAAATAAATACACAGAAATATTAGTAAAAAAATAAAGATATTAAACATAAACATAAAATGATCCTGTCAAACACGAAGTAATTTGTTTTTTTTCTATTCTTCTTTGTGTTTTTCGCTTAGTTTGACAGAGATGCCACTCGTCTACAATTTAAATAAATAGAAAAATAGATTTGTCGACTGTCGTTAAGACCTATGTACTTAGTGAATTACTTAATCCTTAGTGCAAACAACAATAGCTGTCGATATATTTTGCGATTGTCGGATCGTTGAAATTTACAGAATCGGACTACAGAAAACATTGATTTAAATTCAATGAATTATAGAAAACGTCAAATGGTATTTAAGAATTGCGAACATAAAAACTGTTACATAAATAAACGCAATTTAATGAGAATGTTATTTATATATAAATTTTCACAATTTTTTTTGGATGAAAATTTGAAGTTTTTCAGAAAATAAAGAGAACAAATTATTTTATTTAAAAAGTTTGGGACATTTGGTTTTTGTGTTTGGCATCCCTAATTTGAATATTTATTATTATAAATTTATGCTCTATGTTTTCCAAATATTTGGCCAGTTAAAAGAAACTATACAGCCATCTCCACTTAGCACGATTTAATGCATATAGCCACCCTACACAACCATTACCTTTGCAATGGAGGTTAGGGCGAGCTATTTAATTAGCAAAAACTAAATTAAGCGAGAAGTTATGTCATATAACCGGAAACGCATGCATATAGGTATATAACCTAAATGCATGCCGATCAGCAACCACGATGACCAAAAAGCAAACACCGAAATAAATCCGAAATAATAGAAAAGACGAAATCCAACCCAAAGAATTTGCTGAAATAATTTGGTATTAAGTTTAACAAATTGTTTACTTTTTCATTTACATTTATTATCAAGACTCAAACCGAGGTGGAGGATATCAAAGATTCGGCACAGCCGAATTTAACACTCTTGTTAAATTTTCCATTCAAATTTAAGAAAATATCAATTCTTATAAAAACTGAAATTAAAATTTCCAATTATTAATTAGAAAATATTAATTGAATTTCAGAAAATCATAACAAAACGTCGGAAATAATAATTTTAAATTTAGAAGACATCAATTGCATCTTTAATATATAAATTTTATTCGTTAAACACAAATTGAAATTCCAAAAAAAAACACCAAATTTGTTTACATTTAAAAATGTTTACATTAAAAAAAAATATTGCCATTCAGGAGATTTAATAACTTTTCAGTACCGCGATTCAGTAACTTCTTTTAACGATAGTCGGAATCGTAAAAAAAGAAAATTGCAAAATTATCATTAAAATTTTTAAACGATATTCGCTATTGTTAAAGTCAGCTGTTGTTGTTATCTAAACGACAACCATTTTTGTGTTGTTTATTCAATCGATAAAAACTTAAATTTTTAGGCTGAAATGTTGTCATACATAAATAAAAATCATAAAATAGTGAAAATATTTTGCTTTTATTAAAAAACTTTTTTATATAAATAAAAAAATTATATAGCATATTCAATTCATTATTTCATTTTCAAATAAATAAACAGAAATATTAGTAAAAAAAAAAAAATAAAGATATTAAACATAAACATAAAATCATCCTGTCAAACACGAAGTAATTTGTTTGTTTCTATTCTTTGTGTTTTTCGCTTATTTTGACGGAGGTGCCACTAGTTTACAATTTAAATAAATAGAAAAACAGATTTGTCGACTATCGTTAAGATGTATGTACTTAGTGAGTCACTTAATCCTTAGTGCAAACAACAATAGCTGTCGAGCTTTGAGATTGTCAGATCGTTGAATTTAAAATTTACAGAATCGCACTACAGAAAATATTAATTTAAATTCAATGAATTTAAGAAAACATCAAATGATATTTAAGAATTGCTAGCATAAAAATTGTTACATAAGTTAACGTAATTAGATGAGAATGTTATTTTTTATATATAAATTTTCACAATTTTTTTTGGATGAAAATTTGAAGTTTTTCAGAAAATAAAGATAACATTAAATTTTTTTATTTAAAATGTTTGGGACTTTTGGTTTTTTGCGTTTGGCATCCCTAATTTGATTATTTATTATTATAAATTTATTCTCTATGTTTTCAAAATATGGCAATATTTTAAAAAAAAGTTGAGAGAGCTTTTTTTCTTTTTGGGTATTATTTTGTTACTCCATCCGACCTATATGGCCACAATGAAGAAATATTTGGCCAGTTAAAAGAAACTATACAGCCATCTCCAATTAGCACGATGTAATGCATATAGCCACTCTACACAACCATTACCTTTGCAATGGAGGTTAGGGCGAGCTATTTAATTTGCAAAAACTAAATTAAACGAGAAGTTATGTCGTATAACCGGAAACGCATGCATATAGGTATATAACCTAAGTGCATGGCGATCAGCAACCACGATGACCAAAAAGCAAACACTGAAATAAATCCGAAATAATAGAAAAGACGAAAACCAACCCAAAGAATTTTCTTAAATAATTTGGTATTAAGTTTAACAAATTGTTTACTTTTTCCAGTATTTTGTTTACATTTATTATCAATACTCAAACCGAGGTTGAGGGTATTAAAGATTCGGCACAGCCGAATTTAACACTCTTACTTGTTTTTTAATAATTATGGTCACCCAGCAGCCTGTAAAGGATACGAAAGATATAAAGAAAGTTTAGCAAAGGTTGCGTGCAATAAAACCAACAAATTATTCATATGTTTTCATTAAAGAAAATATAAGTTTCGCTAATATCGTGAAAAACAACAACATAAACAACTCAATTAGCAATGTTCTTAACTCAAATAAGCAGTTACAAATCCAAACGTCTGAAATACACACTCTTTTCTGCGAAAGCCTAATTTATTACAATGGCTAAA
Organism: Cordilura impudica; assembly: GCA_963682025.1. Lineage (NCBI taxonomy): Eukaryota > Metazoa > Arthropoda > Insecta > Diptera > Scathophagidae > Cordilura > Cordilura impudica. Next base: position 14,087,332 of record OY821522.1, on the reverse strand, counting down.
ACAATTGAAAAACTACGCGTAAAAGGCGTTGGAACTGCAATTCTGATAAAAAAAAATGATATTAATTATAATAGTTGTAGTAACAATATTATTAATAAATTTGAATTTTTAGGAACGTGTGTTGTAAAATACCTTTACCATCAAATAAGATATTATTTGCAATATCAGCATATTTTCTCTCTGGAAAAAGTTTTAACAATATTAAATCCGAACTGTTTTCACTTTTTCAATCTTAAAATTGGAAAATCGAAATTACTTTAAAATTTTTTTTACCTGAAAGGTAATAAGTTAAAGGAATTGTTTTCATGTTATGAAATTATGTTTGGAAATATTTTGGTTGCTTCTACCTTTCCACCATATCCACGTTGCACAGTGGCACCTGTAGAACAAGTGAGGTTGCAAAAATCAAAAATTACTGAATAAACCTATTTTACAGGAAATTGTCCAACGATTTCAAATATGATACTCTTATTACAATCAGATTTTTGGTGCAAAATTTACTCTGAAAATCATTCAAAAAACGAAACCATTTTTAGGTAATTTGGTCGAAAACTAAGTAACGAATCGTCATTCTTTTTGATTTTATTGATAGATCTATTTATTAAGAAAAGAATTAAAAAATGTACTGTTCGCTTAGTGTTTGTTCAGGTAAGTCGATATTTACCAACTATCCATTTTTGCAATATTTCTCAAATTTGATGGAAAAAAACTATAAATTTCTATATTTGCCATATTTTCAAAATAAGTTCTTTGATTATTCCTTTACCTAATACAAAAATTTCCAGCTGTCCGTCCTTGCCGCATATTTTGCTAGAGGTAAAATTTTGAGAAATACATTGCACAATTTATGACGTATAACCGTGAAAACCCATTCTTATTGTTAATGTTCCGTTCGTTATTGTTAAGATATATGATTTCTATTATTAATTCTGCAATGTTTACCTGAAATCCTCTGTCAATTTCTGCTCCCTAAATTCAGGTACAGATACAATTTATAACATATAACCGTGAAAGATATATGATTTTTGTTTTTCATCCTGTAATGCTTACCTGAGATCCCCTGTCAAATTCTGCGCAGATATGACATATAACCATGAAACCCCATTCCTATTGTTATGGAATGAATATGAATATGGAATCTTACCAAATTCAGGTGCAGATACAATTTATGACATATAACCGTGAAAACCCATTCTTATTGTTATTGTTTCGATCGTTATTGTTAAGATATATGATTTTGTCCAAATTCTGCTCCCTAAATTCAGGTGCAGATACAATTTAGAACATATAACCGTGAAAACCCATTCTTATTGTTATTGTTTCTTCGTTGTTCTTAAGATATATGATTTTTGTTTTTCATGCTGTAATGCTTACCTGAGATCCTCTCTCAAATTCTGTTATGGAATGAATATGAAAATGGAATATTACCATTGCACGCAATAATAAGGTGTATGGAATTCTTGTTAAAACACTTTGATGAGAGTACATCAAACAAACATAAGGAAAGGATCAGAAAGAATCGAATACAGGATGCATTTTTCAAACAAGTTGGACTAAAAGTAGACTTCCCCAAGTACGGATATGGAAATTCAAACGATGGAAACACTCGAGAAGATTTTTTGAAAATGATAAGGCTGTAGGTCGAATCACTGGAATAAACAACCAACTCGTTAAAAAATTGGGAACGGTCTTGTACGAATTAAATTCTATTAAAATAAAACGCATACCGTTTGAGTAGTTGTAACATACTGATTTTATTTTAATAAAATCCTTAAGAGCTAACTATACTAATTTAAAACTAACCTAGAAATAATAACCTCTACCTGCTAAACATTTAAACATGTGATAAGACGCTCTATTCATCAGCGCACAAGCATCCCTTTAAAGGGTCATAAAACATAAAGATATGTTCTAAGTAATAGTATTTTGTACCTATCACATGCGGAAAAACACCACAAGATTTCCTCTTAATTAGAGATAAAAATAACGTAAACGTATATTTTAAATACATATTTTAACTGATTATTCCAAGAAGGTTCAAAAATACCATAAAACCAGGAATACAAGGGAAAATACAATGTAGATATAAATCTTATGTATAAAATTCTTTTGTCGCGGTGTTTGTGGTAAAATTTCGCCGAATCGGCTCGACCGATTCTCATGAAATTTTGTGCGCATATTGGGTAGGTCTGAGAATCAGACAACGTCTATTTTTTTTTTAATAGGGCCACTGGGAGGGGTACCCCCCATACAAAGTGAACTTTTAAAATCAGATATCTGGAGTACTATGATAGCCATAAGTGCCACGCCCACTTGAGATATCAAAAAAAAAATACCTGTTGTCCGTTTCTGAGACCTACCCAATATCAACACAAAATTTCATGAGAATCAGTCAAGCCGTTTCGGAGGAGTTCAATTACAGAGACCGCGACACGAGAATTTTATATATGTATGTATATAAAAACGTTGGTGCATTTGTTTGTAACGAATGATGTCTGGAACCATAAGAGCTGTCGAGCTAAGATTCGCACCATAGGTTCGCTTCGAGCTCTTCTGTGTTTTTTTTTTTTTAGCTCTAACCCTCTTGCTGACGTTGGGGTCAAGTTATAAACAAAATTATTATTTTCAGTGAGATGTGACTGCAATTCAGAATGTATGTATGTTTCGTCATAAGAAATTTTTGTATGTATAAATGGACCCGATAGGTGGCGCTGGGATAAAGTTATTTCGAATATTCTTATTTACGGTGCGATTTCACTAAAACTAAGAATATACATATATGTATGTTAGATGATGCCAAAAAATTTTTTGTTGGACCCGGTAGATGGCGCTGTCGTTCAAAAAATAATGAGTTGTCAAATTTATTTAAATTTTGTAAGTTACAAAATTCACAAAAGTTTTTATATATAAACATTCTAACCAAAAAGTAAGGAAAATTGTTTCGTCCGGAATAGCCGCAACATTATTGCATGGTGGTCGTACAGCTCATTCAGCCCTCAAATCACCGTTAAACGTGCAAACGAATGAGAATGCCGTATGTAATATCAAAAACCATTCCAGTATGGGAAAAGTTCTGCAAAAATGTGGTATTATTATTTGGGATGAATGTACCATGGCTCACAATTATTCCTTAGAAGCATTACATATAACTTTAAAAGATTTGAAAGGCAATTAAAGAGTTTTTGGTGGAGCTTTTATTTTATTATCTGGAGATTTTTGACAAACATTGCCAGTCATACGAAAATCAACCTATGCTGAGGAAATAAATACCTGCTGAAAATCATCAACATTATCAAATTAACAACAAACATGCGAGTATGATTCAAAATGATCCAACGGCTGCTCAATTTTCAAAACAACTACTTGATCTTGGTAATGGTAAAATCAATATTAACCCAACCATTCAAACTATTAAAATATCCACAAGATTTTTGTCAATTTATATCGTCACGCGATGAATTAATTGAAAATGTATTCTCCGACATTCAAAATCAATATCTTAACCATGATTGGTTAAGTGAAAGAGCTATTTTAGCCTCAAAAAATGTCGATGTCGATAATATTAATGTTGTTATTCAGACATGATTGATTCCAAAACGTTTACTTTCAAATCTATGGAACAGTATTTGTTTGACCGCGAACGCAAATAGACGTATAGGGTGACAAATTTTTTTTTAAAATTTCTTTTTCAAATAATAAGCAAGAACAATTTAAATTGTTAAAAACACAAAGAATAACACTTCAATAAAGGGATTAGTAAATTCTTTAACAGAATTGTTAGTCCACAAAAACAATTGCAGTGCAAGTAATGCACTCGTATTACTTGCATATATTTAACAACAACAATAGTGCTACGCTTAAATGGTAAACCTAAGTGATGTAAGTAGTGATGAAGCTATTGAAATGCAAAACAATAGTAAAGATAGCAGTGATGATGCTGAACTTATTTGGCAGAGTGTACCATCAACAAAACGTAAACGAATAGAATCGCCACAAAAACAACAAAAAAGAGTGAACTTATATGATCAACCAACAACATCAACCAACAACAGATATGCAGCCCTTGATACTGAAGACGGTGAGGTAGAAGAAAATCAGCAAATAACACCAAAACCACCAGCAATTTATATTCCAAATGTACATAATATAAATCTTATGGTAAAACAATTAAGTAAAGTTATTCTTAGTTCTGATTTTAATTATAAGTCTTTAAGGGAAGGTCAGGTTCGTTTAATGATAAAATCTGTTGATTCTTATAGAAAAGCTATCAAATATTTAGAAAGCTCGAATATTAATTTCCATACATATCAATTAAAGCAAGAAAGATCATATAGAATTGTTATTAAAGGTCTTCACCATACAACACCTACTGAAGACATCAAAACCGAACTTATAGTAAAAGGTTATCCAGTTAGATCGGTTACAAATGCTAAGAGTCGTGTTTCAAAAGAGCCTCTTTCAATGTTTTTCGTTGATTTAGATCCCAACCCAAACAATAAATCCATTTATGATTTAAAAAATATGAATAACGCTATCGTTAAAATTGAGCCACCAATCAGAACAAATGATTTAGTTCAATGTCATCGTTGCCAAGAATTTGGACATACAAAATCATATTGTAAAAAGCCATACAGATGTGTAAAGTGCGGCATGGATCATTCAACTGCTGACTGCAAAAAAACTGCAGAAACTCCACCTCAATGTGTACATTGTTTATTGAATCATACAGCCAATTACAAAGGTTGTAAAGTATATCAAAACCTTGTCGCTAACAGGTCTAATAGGCAAAGAATTTTTTCAAATAGCCAAAGAAATTCCAATTTTAGTATCAATCCTACAGAATACCCAGAATTAAATGGTGCCACGAACAGACAGCCCTACCAAAACAAATTTAATGTATAATTTTCAGAAACTGTAAAAGCTTTAAATTCCAACGAAAGTTCCCGGATGGATAGACTTGAAAGAATGATGGAAAATCTAATGAATATGATGTCAATGTTAATGACAAAATTATGCAATTAAATATAAGAATAGCAATATGGAATGCCAATGGGCTTTCTAGTCATGCAAATGAAACGGAAATTTTCCTTAAAAACAATTACATCGACATATTTCTAATTTCCGAAACACATTTTACAAAAAAAAAACCTTTTTTAAAATAAAAAATTATGATACTATTACTGCGAATCATCCTGATGAAAGAGCTCACGCAGGTGCAGCTATTTTAATAAAATCTAATATAAAATATGAAATATTAGATCCAGTCACAAAACCATTTTTACAAGCAGCTGGTGTTAAAGTTACTTATGAAAATAGTACTATAAATATATTTTCAATTTATTTCCCACCAAGACATACTGTTAAATGTCTACAATATGAGAACTTTTTTAAAAATATTGGTCAAAAATTTATTGTTGGCGGAGATTTTAATGCCAAACATCCCTGGTGGGGATCTCGTCTTTCAAACCCAAAAGGAAGGGAGCTTTATAAGTGTGTTGTTAAAACCCATTATTCATCATTATCAACGGGAAGTCCTACATACTGGCCTATTGATCCAAACAAAATACCAGATCTTTTGGATTTTATTATTTATAATGGCATACCAAGATCTTTTTTAGATATCACAGATAGCGCTGATTTGAGTTCTGATCATAGTCCAATAATCATTACATTTAGCGTAGCTCTTCATACTGTAGCGAAAAAGTCAAAAATTTTTACCGCTGCAACAGATTTGGAATATTTTGGATATTGGTTAGAGCAAAACATAAATTTAAATATACCAATTAAAACTGGTTGTGAGTTGGAAGATGCTGTTGAAACATTTACCAGCTTAATTCATGAGGCAGCATTTATATCAACACCCAAAAAACCCGAAACTAATGGCTATAATGTTAGAATATCGTCTGAAATAAGAGAACTTATTACTGAAAAAAGAAGATTACGGAGATTATATCAGAACACCAGAAGTTCATTAGATAAAACAAATTTTAACAGGGCATCTCAATATTTTAAAAAACGGTTAAAAGAATATAAAAGTAATTTGATGAAAACATTTTTGAGCAATCTTGATGTATCACGAAATGACGAGCATAGTCTATGGAAAGCAACAAAATATCTCAAACGTCCTGCAAGGAGGAACATACCAATCAAAGACGCTAATGGAGTTTGGTGTAGATCTGAAAAAAGCAAAGCTAACGCCATTAAAGAACATCTAGAACAGACTTTCAACCCATTTTCATTAAATAATCCAGCAGACAGATATGAAATTGAAAACTTTTTAAATATACCTTGCCAAATGGATCTTCCGATTAGGAATATAACTTCATCAGAGGTGAGAAGTGCTATTAATAAATTAAACAACACAAAGTCTCCAGGATATGATAATATCGACTCCAAGGTAGTAAAATCTTTGCCTGAAAAAGGTGTGCTTTTTCTTACGACCATATTCAACTCTATCATGAGATTAAGTCATTTTCCATCTCAGTGGAAATATGCTGAAATAGTTATGATACTTAAACCTAATAAACCGGAAAATGCTGTTACATCTTATAGACCAATAAGCTTATTGTCAACATTTTCTAAGATTTTTGAGAGACTATTTCTTAAAAGACTTCTTCCCATAATAGAAAAACAAAATATAATTTCAGAATATCAGTTTGGGTTCCGGCACAAACATGGTACACCTGAACAATGTCACCGGATTGTTGACGTCATTACCAACACACTCGAGAGAAAACAGTATTGTTCCGCCGTATTTTTAGATGTTCAACAAGCTTTTGATAGAGTGTGGCATATTGGACTGTTACATAAATTAAAAAAGCTTATTCCTGCACCATATTATCTTCTGCTGAAATCATATATTGATGAAAGATACTTCTATGTTTGTATCAATGGAGAAAATTCAAATTTTGGACAAATTAAATCTGGGATTCCACAGGGCAGCGTACTTGGTCCAGTACTTTATACAATATTCACATCAGATATGCCTAATGTAGATGGTCTTACAATTGCTACTTATGCAGATGACACTGCTATATTAGCATCGAATGAATCACCAATTACAGCCTCTGAATTGGTACAAAATGAGTTAAATCTTGTAGATAATTGGTTAAAAAAATGGAACGTTAAAGTAAATACAGAAAAGTCAATTCATATTACATTTACGTTAAGAAAAAATGATTGTCCACCTGTATACTTAAACGGTGCTATTATACCGATAAGTAACAATGTAAAATACCTGGGTCTTCATCTTGATAGAAGACTTACATGGAAGGAACATGTTAAAAAGAAACGTGATCACTTAAATATAAAAACGAGACGAATGTATTGGCTGCTGGGTCCAAAATCAGAATTAAGTTTAGAAAACAAAGTAACCTTATACAAAACCATTCTTAAGCCAGTTTGGACCTATGGTGTCCAACTTTGGGGTACAACCAGCAATTCAAACATTGAAATTTTGCAGAGATATCAATCAAAAACATTACGGCTATTAACAAATGCACCTTGGTTTATAACTAATAACAATATACACAAAGACCTTAAAATTCCAAAAGTAAAAGATGAAATTAGCAGTTTTAGCGAAAGATACCTTAATAGACTTAATAGACAATCACCCAAACATATTAGCTATAAATCTTTTAGATGATAGTGATGAAATAAAACGGTTGCAAAGGTTCCATATACTTGACCTACCCTTTAGAAAATAAAATGTTAATATGTAAATAATAAGAGTTTTTGCTTTTAATTTTTCATTTACTGAGTTCATTGGAATTCAGTACCTCTGTTAATTTTAATTATTATAAGATTTGCTTATTATATTAATTTTTGAAAAATAGATTGCAAATAAAGATGAATTGAAAAAAAAAAAAAATCTATGGATAGTGTTGTTGAAGAAAATGAAGCAGTCAATTCTCCAACAGAAATTTTGAATTCACTTGATGCGCCAATCTACCGCCACATTTATTAAAATTAAAAGTTGGTTCTCCAATAATTTTGCTACGTAACCTCAACGCTCCGAGACTATGTACTGGAACCAGGATAATTGTTGAGAGAATAATGCCCAATGTTATTGAGGCCACAATTCTCAAAGGAAAATTTTAAGTAGAACACGTTTTGCTGCCAAGAATTCTTATGATTCCTACCGACACACCGATAATATTCAAAAGATTGCAATTTCCGATCAGATTGGCCTTTGCCATGACCATTAATAAATCTCAAAGACAATCATTGCAAATATGTGGTTTGGACCTCGAAAACAGTTGTTTTTCCCACGAGCAACTATATGTGACATGTTCCCGTGTCGGAAAGCCAGCAAATTTTTTCATTTACTGACAGAATAATGAAGCTAAAAATATTGTTCATTCTTTTTAGAATTACAATAATAGAAATATATTGGTCATTCCTATATGTATGTTACAATAAATATTTATTTTCATTTTCATAAATAAAACGTGGTTTTTCTTTAACAGTTTTCAATTAATATTGACAAATGCAAAAACGTTTTTTTATATAGGTTTATACAGATTCTAACTAAAACAAAAAATTCATTGAGGACAAAACAACGTTTGCCGGGTCCAGCTAGTTAATTATATATAAATTATAAATATACTTACGTATATAAATATGTATACTCATGTTCACGTTTGAACATTTTGCCGGGCGCGCACTGGAACAGGAGTAGAAAAGTCTATTTTAACTACCGTTTCCTTAGAATTGCAGCATTTATACTTCATATAAATGCAGAATGCTATTATTAAACAAATGATAAATAACAGTAATGAAACATGTCCAGAAACAGTATGGAATGTTAAGCTTTTAAGGTTGACATGCGTTGCTCTTAATAATTCGACTTCCTTCCTTAAATGGTTGATGTCTTTCGTGTTATTTATAATTGTCACGTCAAATGCTGTTACCATTCTTGCTGCCATTATCTGCATCTCTTGACTCCAGGACGATGTCTGAATTGAAGACTTGACTTTAGATTTAAATAGTTGAGAGGATGTTAGCTTCACCCCTTCATACGTGGCTGTACATCCTGGTGATAGGCTTAGGATCCCATTCAGAGGTAAAGTCACCCAACTCCGATTGCCTTGACCGCAATCCCCTGTGAGTACAAAGTTGTTAAAAACGGCAACCACAAACTTATTTTCGGTTGACAGTGATTTCCAAAGGCTTCTCGTTTGTATAGCTTCAAAACTGCATTCAGCGTACATAGATTGCTTTAGGGCTGACACTTCACTTCCAAGGCATATTTCCGATACAAGTAAACTGACCTCTTAAATTCTTCTCACAAGCGTTTAATTGTGTTTGAGACATCAAGAAATACATGTTTGTTGCAAAGTTGTATACCATTAATTCGTTTTCAATCATTGGCATCATAGTGATGTTTTTACTTCCTACTGGGAGCTTAATAATTTTGTAAACCTCAGAGCTATGTCCTTGAAACAATGGTATTTCCAACTGAATTACTAATCGAGAATCCATGATGATACCCTTCACCGCCATTGTGTTGTAAACCTCTTTTAGCTCTGTTCCAGATGCCTTTCCAGGAAGAACTAAATTATTTGGCAGAAGCTTCTCGATTTTTAAAAGTTGTTCATGAAGTTGAGATGGCCTTAATAGATCAGGATTCACATGTTCGTGATTTATGTCTATTAATAAACTAATTATTGAAGATTGGATTTTGCTACATTCGTCGATCATCAGATTTAATTGAGTAGACATAATTTGAAGCGTTAACGTCCACCGCTCAGTATTTTTTGCATTTGCAAGTTCCTCGTAGAATAGCTTGACTTGACTATACGTATTATTGAAATTCTCGTTAACATAATCTGTAGTCTTTTTCAGCAAGTTCAGAGTCGAGTGCACTATAGATGTCTGTTTATTTATTAAGTGGTTCAGGTTTTGTTGGTTCTCGAACAAACTTCTCATATTTTCTTCCATTTTGTCCCGATCATCAGCATCCATTATACTAAATAGTATGTGGTACAGCGATCCTACAAATTCAAATGGAGCTCTCTTCTTACGTGGTTTATTTATTCGTTGTTAGAACATTTTTTCTTTTTTCCATTGATGATATTACCATTTCACAGCCTTCCTTGTAAAACCCAAGATTTGGACATTCGTTTTTAATTTTTGCTATCAACTTCTGTATTCGATCTATTTCGTTTTGGTACAATGTAAGATCGTAATAAATTACTAAGTTCCATTTCGAATCGATCATATTTATTTGCCCTATGTTATCAATATACAATGTGTTTGAAGATAGCTCTTTAATTGATACAAGTTTATTGGCTGGTAATGTTGCAGCCTTCACCTGCTTCATAATAACTAAACTCAACAGTATGAACCCAAGTAACGAGTAGTTACATATATTCTTTTTTTGGACGTTTAATCTTAGTCAGAAATCCTTTTATTGGTGGCGTCCTCTCCTCTTCTTCTGCCTCAGACGACACTAGCGGATAAACCTTGTGTATGGGTCGCTTGAGGATACTATTTTGAAGTTTTAGTGTTACAACTCCTACTTTACCGTCTCGACCTTCATGAAGTTCTATAATCTTCTCAAGTGGCCCGCTCGTCGGTTGTGTCTTCTCTTCTTTTAATATGACAATCGCTCCTTCTTTCAAATTATTTTCGGGATGTTTCCATTTTTGACGTTGTTGCAATGTTGTCAAATATTCGTTTTTCCAACGTGTCCAGAAACTTTTCTTCAATTGCTGCATCAGCTTCCATCGATCTAAAGATGTTATGTGTGACCAATTTACATCTTCAGGACAGTCGTTTATAGGCCTTCCGATGAGAAAATGCCCAGGAGTTAACACATCGATTGTGTCTATGCTCTCATTATTATTGATTCCAATTAGTGGTCTTGAATTTAATACGGCTTCAATTTGATTTAGCAGAGTAGACATTTCCTCGTATGTAAGCTTTGTGCCTCCTATTACACGTTTTAGATGATATTTGACAGATTTTACGCCAGCTTCCCATATTCGCCCAGAGTGAGGACCTGCCGGGGGAAGTAAGTGCCACTATATTTTTTGCGATGCTAACATTGGTATTATTGATTCATTGTTTTTGATGGCAGCTTTAAAGTCAGCATCCAGTTTCTTATGTGCACCAACAAAATTAGTACCATTATCAGAATAGATATCACTACTAATACCCCTACGTGCAAAAAATCGTTTAAGTGCATTAACACGAAACGTTATTTATGTCTTTTGCCATGCAAGATTTTTGCAAAAAAAAAAAAATACCGTTTCGTCTGTATGTGATTTGTTTAAATGTTTGTTTTGTGTTTTCAGTACACTTTAATAAAACACTTTATGTTGTTTTTTCTTTGTTACCATTTCCTGTTTTGTTGTTGTATGTCATTCACTCAATCATAGACTTTGCAATCAGTCTGGTCAAACCACTTTTTTTGTTCTTGTATTGATTTCACGTACTCTCGTCGTCATACATGAGTGAGCGTGTTTTCAATGCTAGAGAGTATTATGAATGAGTGTGAATGGTCTCAATGAATGGTTGTGAGTTTTTTTTTTTTGAAAACAGGTTATATCTTATGATGAATGGAATGAATGAAGATAGGTTGAATGTTAAGAAAATAATTTTGATTTAGGGAGTTGAAGTTTTGATATTGAGAAGAAAGGTTGAGGAAAAACCTTACATTAAATTAAAATTAAAATAAGCTTAGTTGTAAGTAAAATGAAGTTAACGTAAAGTTAAAGTGAAGTTAAAAATTAAAATTTATCAGTTAATTCTTAAATTAAGTTTCGTTGAGTGTTGAATGTAATCGATTAATTGGTGAAAATAAAACAATTAAATAAAATTTATAATTATAAAAAAAAAAAACTAAACTAAAAATTAAATTGAGTTAAGAACTAAAGTACTATAAATATAAAATATTAAAGTTGAAAGTATAAATAAAATTAAAAAAAAAAAAAACAATCTTGATATAAACCAAATAAGCAATACTACAAAATTCCTTCAAAATTAATTGTTTCTTCTCTAAGACTGTATATTAATTAACTTAAATAAATAAAACCACAAAATATTGGGTACCTGTTGGATAAAACTAAATTAAGGAATTAAATTAAAGTTTACCTCCTTAACCAATTAAGCTTATACAACAAAGTCGCATAAATAGTTCTTTGGTGTTTACTCCTATCTCCATATAACGATTTTGTATTGAAATCAGCAACAATATCATTATTAATGCAGCTATGGCCAATTTTTTTCAATGGCATATTGCGAGACACAAGCACGGCGTCTGGCGGCAGCAGCTTCATCTGTACCTCAACAACTACAACCCTATGGCCGTAATGTTAACTTTATTATTAAAAAAAAACTTTCTAGAAATAGCAGGAAAATTTGTCTATATATAAATTTAAACTAAAAAAATGTTTACTACATTAATAAAATTTTCGAAATATTAATTTTAACTAAAAATTTTTCCGCATTAATAAAAATTTTCTATATATAAATTTAAACAAAAAAATTTTTTTTTCTACATTAATAAATTTTCCTTGATATAAAAATTAGACTAAAAAATTTTCTAAATTAAAAATGCTCTAAATTACAAAATTTTGCTGTAAAGAAAATTTTTCTAAATTAAAATCAAAACTAAATTAAAATCCCCAAAATTTTTATATATTTAAAATTACTTGAAAATTTAAAATTAACATAAATTTAAAATTATAGAAATTTAAGAGAATCTACAAAATGGTACCATATTAAAAAAAAAAAATTTACTAAATATGAAATTTTTCAAATTATAAAATTAAACTAAAAATTTTACTACGTTAAGAAATTTTATGAATTTAGGCTAAATAGAAATAAATTTTGCTAAAAATTAATTTTCCTACCTAAATAAATATTTCTAATTATAAATTAAAAATTTTTTAGATGTAACATTTTCTAAAAGTAAAAATTTTTTCTAATAATTATATTGTTAAAATTCAAAATTTACATAAAATGAGTTGGGATAAAAATAAAAATTATAGTAAATATAAATTGTGATAAAAATTAAATAGGGCTAAAATTCAAAATTTGTTAAAGCTAAAAATTTCATATATTAAAATAATTTTCTTAAATATGCATAAAATTAAGCTAAAATTAAAAATTGTCCTAAAATTAAAATTTGGCTATAAATAAAATGCTGCTAAACTTAAAATTTTTTTTAAAGTAAAATTTTGCAAAAATATAAAAAAATAAAATAAATTTTGCTAAATATAATTTAAAATTTAAATTTTGAACACCTTAAAAATGAAGGTTAAATAAATATATATCCCAATGTAGAAAACCAAACCAAATTCTTATCATTTGAGTGGGTTACCTCCAATTAAGATGGAGTAAAGGTAACAAGGTAGGGAGGGAAAAAGGGGCAGAACACCTCGTCCTCAATCCCAAGGTAAGTATGGCCATCCATCCCAATAGAGGTCCGTTTTTTTACAGTTTTTTTTTTTGTAAATCGCACGTGAATATCTGTAGTCCCTGGGCCTGAGCAAGACTCCACCCATCCGGCGAGCTAGGCCCCACGCCAGAACGTGCGACCAGCAAAGGCTCAGGGAAACGGAAGCGGAAATTCCACCCCGACCGTACCATTACACGGCATAGTCTATACCAGTGTGTAAAAATGGTGGTGACCCCATTACCCGACTTTCTGGAAGATTTCCCATTAATTGTTTGGATGTTTCGTGGCGAAATCTGATGCACTTTGGGCAGCTTCGAATACATTTTTTAATAGCGTTTTTCATCTTGAGAATCCAATATCTTCGCCTGACTGTTGATTCAACTAATCTGTTGCCATCATGTAGATAGAGTTGAATTGTGAGCACCTTGAATAATTATTGATGATAGATGTGATTTTTGTAAAATCATAGGATGTTTTTTGTTGTATGACAAATTTGAGTTTTCCAGTCTACCACCTACTCGAAAAACCCCACCTTTATCTATGAATGGGTACAAACTCACAATTTTGCTATTTTTATTAACCGTTTCATTTCGTTTTAGATCCATTAGGTCTTGATGAAATTCTATCCCTTGATGACGAATTATAATAAGTTTTTCTGCATGTTCCAACTCCGATACAGTAAGATATGGCAGAACATTTGTTTTAGTTTGAATTCTGCTTATAAACCGCAGAACATACGCTAATACCCTTTGAAGTTTTGCGAAATTTGAATACTTATTTGTCATGTTGTCCAAAAAGTGTTCCTTTGTAATTGAAGTAACTGTAGTGATTATGTTAACGGCAGCAGTAATTTCTTCTTTTTTAGTCCAAAATTGAGCTGGTTTCGGTAACCATGTCGGTCCATTCCACCACAAAGCAAGATCTTTAAATTTTCGAGCACAAATGCCTCGAGATGCAGCATCCGCAGGATTATCTTTGCTGCTCACATGATTCCATATTGCCTTAGGAATGAGATTTGTTATTTCGCTTACTCGATTTCTGACAAATTTATCTTTGTTGCTTTTATTATTTATCCAACTCAATGCTATAGTGGAATCACACTAGACATAAATATATTGTTTATGATGGATGATATCAGCTACCTTATGCATAAGCTTGGCTAACATATGTGCTGCACATAGTTCCAGTTTTGGTAATGTCTTCCTATTCTTAATTGGATTTACCTTTGTTTTAGATGTTAGAAGAATTACTGAAGTATTTATTTTAACATAAATAACAGCTGTATATGCTTTCTCTGATGCATCTGTAGCTCCAGTTGTGAATCGCCTTTTGTTTGAATCCACCTTGGAACTCGAATATGTTGAAGTTCTGATAAATATTTTGTGAATTCGTGCCATTCTTTTTTATGTTCTTCAGATAATACATCATCCCATTTTGATTGTGATAACCACAGCTTCTGAATAAATAGCTTGGCTACTACTGTAACTGGTGATAACCAGCCTAACGGATCAAAAATTCTGGCCACTTCTGATAGAGCATGTCTTTTTGTAAGCTCCTTATTTGAGAAGTTTATTTTAAACTCAAATTGATCCATGATTGGATCCCATTGCAGTCCTAAGGCCTTCACCGAGTCACGATCTTCAAATTGAATTATAGAATTTTCTGTAATGGCTTCAACATTTTCAATTATTTTCTTTTCATTGGATAACCACTTTCTCAAGTTAAAACCATATGTTGATAGATGTTTTGATACTTCCTGCTGAATAAATTTACATTGTTCAATTGTGTCCGCTCCACTTAATAAATCATCCATGTAGAAATCTTCTTTGAGGATATTTTTTATGTATTGCTTAGGACAATTATCTGCGATAAAGAAGAGTGATCTTACAGCTAGAAATGGAGCAGAAGCTGTTCCGTACGTTACCGTATTAAGCTTGTATTCTTTAATAGATTCTTTTTTATTTTCTCTCCATAAAATATGTTGATAGTTCTGATCTTCTTTTGCTATTTTCACTTGACGGTACATTTTTTGCACGTCAGCAGTTACCACATATCTCCATAATCTCCCTTTAAAAATGATGTCGTATATATATTTTTTTAGTTTTGGCCCAGTATACATTATATCGTTAAGGCTTCTTCCATATGTGGTTTTTGCTGATGCATCAAATACAACTCGTAGTTTTGTTGTAAGGCTGTTTTCACGTATCACTGGATGATGAGGTAGATAATATTTCCCGCTGTTTTCTGGAACCAGCTGCATGTGACCCAGTTGAATATAATTTCGCATAAATTTTATGTATTCATCTTTTTTCTTCTTATCAGTTTCTAGTTTTCTTTCACTGGATAAAAATCTAGCTACTGCTTATTTTTTAGACTCTCCAAGTTCGATGTCCTCTTTAAATGGTAACTTGACTACAATTTTTCTTTCTGCATCCACTTTCGTTGTATTGTTGAACAAGTCAAGGCAAATTTTATCTTCTGCATATTCTTCTGCGTTTGATGATACTTCTTCAAGCTCCCAAAATCGTTCTAAATTTGTTGCAGCTGACAAGACTTTAGATGCTTTGGGTTGTTTTTTAATGATGCCAGAAAGAATCCAACCTAGTTTGGTTGATTGAGCTAAAATTCCATCCCTTTTCTGTATACCTTCTTCAATTATGTTGGTAAAGATGTCACTGCCGATAACCATGTCTATTCGGTCAGATTTATTTAGTAACGGATCTGCCAAAACAAAATTATCCCATTCGTGAACATTGAAATTAAATGATTGGTCGGGCTGAGCACTTGTTAATGTTGGCAATACTAGCGCATCTGTTTCAATTGCATGGCTGCTTAGGAACCGTTGTTTTATAACTATTTTGATTTTGTGTTTTGCTACTCCTACTACGGCTCCTCCCAATCCGTGTATTTCGCTCTTACATCTTATCTTAGGAAGTCCTAGTATTTGTGATGCTTCCTCTGATATTGTTCATACTTGAGATCCTTGGTTAATAAGTGCTCTTAGCGTTATATATTCACCTTGTGACGATTTTACCTTAATTTGAGCCGTAGCTAGAAAAACATTTGTGGTTGAATTGGTACTCATTACCACTGGTGGTTTTTCTGTGGGTAAGTGTATTATTGAATTGTGTCTCTTACCGCAATGCTCACATCTGCCTTTACTGTAGCATTTTTTATCCAATTTGTGATAGAGACAAACAAAGCATACTTTGGATTTTCGAGCCCATCTTAGTCTTCCTTCTACTGGTAGTGATAAAAATTTCTTAAAATTTTTAGCCTAACGTTCATCTCCATTGCAATAGAAACAATAAAATTTTTCAGAAAATAACACTGTTGCTCGATGCTGTGGCTGATACCTTTGGCTGTTGTTCGTCTTTTTACTTAAAGACGCATCTAAAGCTTGATACTGTAGCTCAACAAATTGCATGACGTCATCTAAAATTTGTACTTCTTTTGATTTTCGTGTTGTTTGCTCGTAGAGTAATAGACCTTCTTTGTCAAATTTTCTTATAATTATCCTAGCGAGTATTGGATCAGCATCTTCTAATCTGTAGCCTGCTGATTTAAGTGCTTGAATACTTTCATTTGTTTTATCCAGCAAATTCTTCAGACTTCCGGCTGACATACTATTTGCAGTTGGATGATCTAATATTCTATCAATTAATTTTATAAACTATATTCTTTTGTTTCCATATCGATTGCATAGCATTTCCCAAGCTGCTTCGTAATTGCAGTTTGTCACCTTTAAGCTTTGTATTACCTTTAATGCCTCTCCTTTTATGCTTCCCTTTAAGAGTACAAATTTTTCTACCGGAGCAATTCTGGAATTTTCATGAATTAATCTTTTGAATAAATCATGAAATAAAGCCCATCCTCCAATTTCTCCATTAAAACATGGAACTTTAATATTTTCTAAAGCAACTGCTTTTTCTTCTTTCACCACCGTCATTTGTTTTAATATTTTGGTTAAGTCATACGAGTACTGCTTTTCAATATCCTCGATTTCTTCATAAATTCCTTCTGTTACACCAAAATCAATTAGCAATTTCGTACGAATTTCATTGATGTCTCTCATCATCTTTTCCCATGTATTCTTTGTGTTCTTCATTACTAGAATATTATTACTCTCACAACCTTCTGTAAGACTATCTCCCAGTCTTTGAATTTCACGGCGATAGTGCATGAGCATTGCACTTCTTTTCTTGTCATCTTCTTTATTCTGCCTCTGTGAGGTTGTTGCTCCTATTTCTGAAGCCATTCCCTGATGATGATTTATAATTATCTGCTCTTGTGCAGCTTGTTGCAGCGCATACTGTTGTTTTTCCATTTTCGTCATGAAAATGTTCAACGTCTGCTCCATTTTAGCCATGCGTTCTTGCCATGGTTCAACCTCACCTTGCTTTTGAGGTATAGCTGCTTCTAATTTCAGAACATCTTCTTTCTGTGTTTGGAGTTTGGAGGTTTGTTGTAACTGGTTTTCCAACAAATTATGAGCGTCTTTTATTATCGATAGTACTTTATCAAAATAATTATTTTTAAAATAGTCCTCAGATGTAACTCCAAGGCCACGCAGTTTAGAGTCATTGCTCTTAAGCTAGTTCTCTATTTTATTTAAACCCTCTTCTATAGCTTTTAGCGATGCTTTCATTACGTCTCCTCTTTCTAATTTAGAGATACTGATATTTGCATCCTCGCCCAGGGTTTTTTGTCGCTCAAATAATTTTTGTTTGTGTGCCATTTTTTTTCTGTTCTTCTTCAACAACAGCTAAATTGTATATATATTTTATTTGGCACACAATCTCTGTTCTAGCCGAGATTGACGCTTTCAACACCTTTTCCAAAAACCTTACTTTTAATATTTAAAATTTCTGTTTTCAGCCGAGATTGACGCTTTGCTACACTTTTTCCAAACACTTTATTTAATGTTAATGCTTACAATCTCTGTTTTCAGCCGAGATTGATGCTTTTCTGGTTTCTTTTTTAGGTTCGAAGGACCAAATGTACGAATTAAATTATATTAAAATAAAACGCGTACCGTTTGAGTAGTTGTAAGATACTGAATTTATTTTAATATAAAAAATCCTTAAGAGCTAACTATACTAATTTAAAACTAACCTAGAACTAATAACCTCTACCTGCTAAACATTTAAACATGTGACAAGACGCTCTATTCATCAGCGCACAAGCATCCCTTTAAAGGGTCATAAAACATAAAGATATGTTCTAACTAATAGTATTTTCTACCTATCAAATGCGGAAAAACACCATATTATTTCCTCTTAAGCTAATTAGAGATAAAAGTAACGTAAACATATGTTAAATACATATTTTAACTGATTATTCCAAGAAGGTTCAAAAATACCATAAAACCAGGAATACAAGGGAAAATACAATGTAGATATAAATTAATTAGATATAAATTATAAATATACTTACGTATATAAATATGTATACTCACGTTAACGTTTGAACAGGTCTTGAATATTTTAAACTACATCACTTTTAGCAGAATTATACCCACAGAAAAAGTTGACCCCGACAGTTCAAAAAATATTGCCGCATGGCAAAGATATAATTGAATATCAGACCTTGCTAATTGGAGAGCTTTCTGAAGAAGCAAAGGAGTCCCTAAACCAATGTTATAAAAAATATAGACTGCTGAGCACTTTCATATCATCAAGGGTAAGACAAAATCTTCCGATCCACTTATTTAATCACTGCGGCATGTAAAGTCACGAAAATAGTGAGAAAATAATTATAGTTCAAAAATTATTAGTCTTTTAGATATACCTTCTCTTACGGATTGTCAGCAATGTTTTACAAAAAATTGAAAAATATATTTAAAAAATTTTTTTTTTTTAATTTTTCAGGAATAATTTTAAATCTAAGAAGAAACATAAATAATCTGACCCATAAAAACAAAGTTTTTATTAAACTTTTACTTTCCTTTTGCATATGAGTTTTGAATCTCTCCGTGACTGTGGGTGACTTTACATGCCTATTTTAAAATTAATCATTGGTCACAATAAGTCTATGGACAAAGTTTCAGATCGATCGGATGAGGGGAAATGGGGTTTAAATCACTCCTGACTGTGCGTCACCCCAAAATTAATATGTAGTCACAACAAGACTATCGGCCAAGTTTCAGAGCAATTGGATAAGGGAGAATGGGGTTGACCCACGACAGACAGACAGACAGAGAGTATGAGTTAAAAGAAAGAGTTTAAGAATCAAGAATGTTAAAAAATAATTTATTTTACTTCCCAAAAAATTGATTGATTCTGTTCTTCTTCAACAACAGCTAAATTGTATATATATTTTATTTGGCACACAATCTCTGTTCTAGCCGAGATTGACGCTTTCAACACCTTTTCCAAAAACCTTACTTTTAATATTTAAAATTTCTGTTTTCAGCCGAGATTGACGCTTTGCTACACTTTTTCCAAACACTTTATTTAATGTTAATGCTTACAATCTCTGTTTTCAGCCGAGATTGATGCTTTTCTGGTTTCTTTTTTAGGTTCGAAGGACCAAATGTACGAATTAAATTATATTAAAATAAAACGCGTACCGTTTGAGTAGTTGTAAGATACTGAATTTATTTTAATATAAAAAATCCTTAAGAGCTAACTATACTAATTTAAAACTAACCTAGAACTAATAACCTCTACCTGCTAAACATTTAAACATGTGACAAGACGCTCTATTCATCAGCGCACAAGCATCCCTTTAAAGGGTCATAAAACATAAAGATATGTTCTAACTAATAGTATTTTCTACCTATCAAATGCGGAAAAACACCATATTATTTCCTCTTAAGCTAATTAGAGATAAAAGTAACGTAAACATATGTTAAATACATATTTTAACTGATTATTCCAAGAAGGTTCAAAAATACCATAAAACCAGGAATACAAGGGAAAATACAATGTAGATATAAATTAATTAGATATAAATTATAAATATACTTACGTATATAAATATGTATACTCACGTTAACGTTTGAACAGGTCTTGAATATTTTAAACTACATCACTTTTAGCAGAATTATACCCACAGAAAAAGTTGACCCCGACAGTTCAAAAAATATTGCCGCATGGCAAAGATATAATTGAATATCAGACCTTGCTAATTGGAGAGCTTTCTGAAGAAGCAAAGGAGTCCCTAAACCAATGTTATAAAAAATATAGACTGCTGAGCACTTTCATATCATCAAGGGTAAGACAAAATCTTCCGATCCACTTATTTAATCACTGCGGCATGTAAAGTCACGAAAATAGTGAGAAAATAATTATAGTTCAAAAATTATTAGTCTTTTAGATATACCTTCTCTTACGGATTGTCAGCAATGTTTTACAAAAAATTGAAAAATATATTTAAAAAATTTTTTTTTTTTAATTTTTCAGGAATAATTTTAAATCTAAGAAGAAACATAAATAATCTGACCCATAAAAACAAAGTTTTTATTAAACTTTTACTTTCCTTTTGCATATGAGTTTTGAATCTCTCCGTGACTGTGGGTGACTTTACATGCCTATTTTAAAATTAATCATTGGTCACAATAAGTCTATGGACAAAGTTTCAGATCGATCGGATGAGGGGAAATGGGGTTTAAATCACTCCTGACTGTGCGTCACCCCAAAATTAATATGTAGTCACAACAAGACTATCGGCCAAGTTTCAGAGCAATTGGATAAGGGAGAATGGGGTTGACCCACGACAGACAGACAGACAGAGAGTATGAGTTAAAAGAAAGAGTTTAAGAATCAAGAATGTTAAAAAATAATTTATTTTACTTCCCAAAAAATTGATTGATTCTGTTCTTCTTCAACAACAGCTAAATTGTATATATATTTTATTTGGCACACAATCTCTGTTCTAGCCGAGATTGACGCTTTCAACACCTTTTCCAAAAACCTTACTTTTAATATTTAAAATTTCTGTTTTCAGCCGAGATTGACGCTTTGCTACACTTTTTCCAAACACTTTATTTAATGTTAATGCTTACAATCTCTGTTTTCAGCCGAGATTGATGCTTTTCTGGTTTCTTTTTTAGGTTCGAAGGACCAAATGTACGAATTAAATTATATTAAAATAAAACGCGTACCGTTTGAGTAGTTGTAAGATACTGAATTTATTTTAATATAAAAAATCCTTAAGAGCTAACTATACTAATTTAAAACTAACCTCGAACTAATAACCTCTACCTGCTAAACATTTAAACATGTGACAAGACGCTCTATTCATCAGCGCACAAGCATCCCTTTAAAGGGTCATAAAACATAAAGATATGTTCTAACTAATAGTATTTTCTACCTATCAAATGCGGAAAAACACCATATTATTTCCTCTTAAGCTAATTAGAGATAAAAGTAACGTAAACATATGTTAAATACATATTTTAACTGATTATTCCAAGAAGGTTCAAAAATACCATAAAACCAGGAATACAAGGGAAAATACAATGTAGATATAAATTAATTAGATATAAATTATAAATATACTTACGTATATAAATATGTATACTCACGTTAACGTTTGAACAGGTCTTGAATATTTTAAACTACATCACTTTTAGCAGAATTATACCCACAGAAAAAGTTGACCCCGACAGTTCAAAAAATATTGCCGCATGGCAAAGATATAATTGAATATCAGACCTTGCTAATTGGAGAGCTTTCTGAAGAAGCAAAGGAGTCCCTAAACCAATGTTATAAAAAATATAGACTGCTGAGCACTTTCATATCATCAAGGGTAAGACAAAATCTTCCGATCCACTTATTTAATCACTGCGGCATGTAAAGTCACGAAAATAGTGAGAAAATAATTATAGTTCAAAAATTATTAGTCTTTTAGATATACCTTCTCTTACGGATTGTCAGCAATGTTTTACAAAAAATTGAAAAATATATTTAAAAATTTTTTTTTTTTTAATTTTTCAGGAATAATTTTAAATCTAAGAAGAAACATAAATAATCTGACCCATAAAAACAAAGTTTTTATTAAACTTTTACTTTCCTTTTGCATATGAGTTTTGAATCTCTCCGTGACTGTGGGTGACTTTACATGCCTATTTTAAAATTAATCATTGGTCACAATAAGTCTATGGACAAAGTTTCAGATCGATCGGATGAGGGGAAATGGGGTTTAAATCACTCCTGACTGTGCGTCACCCCAAAATTAATATGTAGTCACAACAAGATTATCGGCCAAGTTTCAGAGCAATTGGATAAGGGAGAATGGGGTTGACCCACGACAGACAGACAGACAGAGAGTATGAGTTAAAAGAAAGAGTTTAAGAATCAAGAATGTTAAAAAATAATTTATTTTACTTCCCAAAAAATTGATTTTTCCACAAATTTCATGTTTGCTAACCCATAAGTAGGCACCTAGAAGGCGTAGAATCCTTTTCAAACACTCATTTCATAGGCTGATCAATTAAAAGTTTTGATTATCTTATTTGGTTCAAAAGTTACGATTTTTGCAACGAAAAAATAGAAATTTCAAGAAACTATTAAGAAATAACTGCCATCACGTGTTGATAATATTCCCAATATTGTATCAAAAAATATCCCTGATAACTGTAAGCACAATTTTGGAGATTATGATATTATTTAATACTCTTTGCAATGCATTAGATTTAAGTAATTTTGTACCAATGAGTTCAAATTTTAAAGCAATCAAATTAATACTCGAAGATTATATGCCAGAAAAATTATGATTATGAGCACCGGAAGGTTCAATACTGTAGTGTTCGAAATTGTAGAATCACAATGCAATGAAGACCAACCATTGCAAGAAATTGTAGCACGACCTACATATTCCACAAAAGCCCAACATTCCTTAATAAACAAATTTTAATATTTATACTAAACAGTGTCAAAAATATATATGGAAGTTTGAATAATATGGTTAAGAAAGCTATGGTGACAAAATGGAAACTATTATATTGTGCAGAAGGTATATATCAGTTTGTAACGCATCGAAAAATGTATTTGCGTCTCCATAAAGTACATATATTCCCGATGCTTATAACGTCAGTCTGTTTGTGGAAACCACGCTCATTTACAATATAAGCCATTTACCTGGGAAAACTTAGGATAATATTGTTTGTCGTTATTTTGAGCAGGTAGGTATTTATAACACTTATCGGACATCATTGTGCCAAGATATGACGTAAAATAAGGAGACACCTCTAAAACAAATTCAGTGCGTTTATTATAATAATTAGGTGTTAAGTTTAACAAATCGGTTACTTTGTAAAATATTTTGTTTACATTTGTTATAACTCCAAATATTAATGTAATCGTAAAACCCATGTGGAGGGTGTCACAGGTTCGACATTCCCGAATTTACCACTCTTGTTTTATTACCTATGATAGAACCATTGGTTTTTAATAAAGTGCCTACGACTTACAGTGCATATAAATTTTTTCTATTAAATGTTTTGTATGTTTATTCCACGAAGTAAGTATAATAGCAATAGAAAAAAAACTTTTTTTAAAAATTTTTTTGAAAATTTTTATTTCAATGCTTGCTGATATACAATATTGCCCTTATACTTAATACTGCATTTTTAGTGTGACTACTCATACAAACAACCCATAAATTTCGCAGAACGTTTCAAGGCTCTGGCCATGGAACTGTATATATGATATGTATTTAGCATGTATGGGAGGTGTCACGCCCTCTAACCCTATCCTGCCCATTTTTCGAACGACTACTCACACTAACAACTGATTGACGTGCAGAAAGTTTCAAGATTCTGGCCACCATAGTACTGTAGAGATATGATGATATGTATTTACTATGTACGGGAGGTGCCAAGCCCACTGGTTTGATCCCGCCTATTTTTATTCCGCGTCCGCGCCCCGATTCCGCGCACCGAAATGATGCTATTGAAAGGAGTACAGATATTAAATAAATTTGTTGTAGGACAGATATTGAGAGCAGTATGGGGAATTTGTTAATTTCTTTCAGGGACATTTTTTTTTAAATTTGAGAAATTTGTTCATCGTGAAGTTATTCCCCAATTTTTTTTTGGGTATAAGTTAATTTTTTTAGGGAATTTATTCATTGGGGACTAATTACTCAGCGCCTGCTTATCATTACAACTAACTATGTTTCTGCATAGTGTATTTTGGGTGTATGATGTCTAAAAGTTACGAATTTTAGTTATTCTAAAGCTATGTGATATACAACATTTCTGGTTTTTCCTTCTGGTGCATATACGAAAATCTTATACTCTGGAGCAGGCGACATAAAATTGTCTATGAGAAAAACAGTCATTTAAGGAGTTTCAGATTCCCCGGGTTCAGCTTATCTTAGCCGCTGGATTTCTAGACCACTTGAGTAGATTCAGGCATTTCCGCTTCGCTCAACAAAGCTTGCTGAGCTGCGTTCCGCGAGCGCATCGAAATGATGCTACTGAAAAGAATACAGATTTTAAATGCGTATATTGCCGGACAAATATTGAGATCAGTATGCAAATTTTCAATTAAATAAATATATAACAAAATTCATGAAATAATATGAAAAAAATTTAAGAACGAATTTGGGGAGTAAGCTAATTTTTTTACTTCGTTTTTAAAAAAATGGAAAATTTGTTAATTTCTTTTGGGAACTTTTTAATTTGGGGAATTTGTTCATCGTAAAGTTATTCCCGCGTGTACCGAATTTCAGAGGAATCCATTGAAATATACAAATTTGTATGTCGAACAAATGTACCAAAAAACAGAATATGAGTTTAAAAAGTGGGCGTAAAGGTAGGCGTGACCAGAAAGATATATAATCTGACCTTCGCTGGAGTACAGAGATCACGTGTACCAAGTTTCAGAGAAAGGCGTTGAAAATTAAAAGTTGTATAGCAGTCCAACAGAGAAACAAATAAAAGGAAAAAAAAATAAATTTTATATACATAGAAGTAGGCGCAAAATTAGGCGTGGCAAGTAAGAAGCATATGGCGACATTGCCTGGAGTACAGAGATTGTGCTTACCAAATTTCAGAAAAATCCGTTGGAAAATAAAAATTTGTATACCGAACAAATATACCAAAAAGCAGAAAATGAATTGTATACAAAAAGTGGGCATAAAAGTAGGTGTGGCTGGTAAGAATCAGATGGCGACCTTTCGCGGAGTACAGAGATCGTGTGTACCAAATTTTAGAGTAATCCGTTGGGAAAATCTGTGTGTGGTATATGTAAGTGTATTGGTGTAGATAGTAAGCAGAACCGCCGAGTTCGCTGTCTGTTTAGCAAAATCACAAATCATTTTCGTTAATTTTTAATATTCAAGCCATTGGCCGCTAGGCGTGTTGTGAGTCTAACATGTTCACAAACTTACAGAGTTGTTTTTTTTTTAATTTCAAGTGTATATTTGCTATTGACAGAACTTTTTTAGTAAGCAGAACCGCCGAGTTCGCTGTCTGTTTAGCAAAATCACAAATCTTTTTCGTTAATTAAATATTCACTTATATATGTACTAGGAAAACTTTGAAGAAGTCAAAAATAAACTTTTTACACCTTTTCCAATTGTATTTCAGAAAACATTCATTGAATTTCAGAAAGTATTTATTTGTTTCAGAAAACATTAATTGATTTTCCGAAAATATCAATTGTATTTCAGAAAGTATCAATTGTATTTCAGAAAACATAAATTGATTTTGTAATGAATAGTTTTCGTAAATACAATTTTGTTGGTTCCTAAATAGATCTAAGCTTCATCTACGTAAAAGTTTATCGAGATAAAATTTTTTCGTATAGCGATTCGTCTATCTATCGTCGAGATTTCTAGCTTTTATACTCACCTAAGAACCAATTCAAATTTATTAACACAATATTTCTTTTAAATATTTGTTTTCAAACAAAAGTTAGTAATATATGCATGTAAATGAAAGTAACTGGTTTTGTGATTATACAAAAAAATTTCATTCAATTTCATGGCAATTTATCGGTTTTTAGTAATTTTTTAGTCGATTAAGTTGGATTTTGTCTCAGCAATTTGGCTTAAATTAAGTGCATCTTTTGACAATGTTAAGTACAGTATTGTTCGTTTGTCTGTGGTGAAAATTTATATCTCACAGCTGGTTCTGTTAATTTTGAAAATAAATTTAACGAAAACTCAAAAGCATGATTTGCATACATTCGAATTAGCTAGAAGAAGGAAATGGCTAGTTCTTTCCGTTTTAAACTTTGGAGCATGCAGATCCTACTTTCTGATTGCTGGAGCCTAGTTGGTGGATTTTTATAAAAAGGTATACAGATAACATTTTTTTTAACTATCAATTTGTTAATAGATTAATTTCGTTTGAAGAAAACTACGATTTTATACAGTCTTCTAAGTGGCAAAATCCACGGTGATATTTTAATATAACGAACCCAAAATTATTAATTGGTCTAGTGGATGCAAAATTATTTAAATTATTATTAAAACTAGGAGGTATAAAAAATTTATTAATTGGATAAATTAGTATTGCACTTGCAAGTTACGGAAGACCATATTTTCTAGGTAACATGAATACCCTATAGTTTATATCTGAAAATACACCAATATTAATGCCAGACATATCTTGGTAGTTAAAAGTTCCAGGAGTATCCTTTTGGAAGTTGCTTGGATTGTCAAATGACATATACAAAATTACAACATTATCGTATTCTTCTTGTTTAAACATATGATTGTCAGAGAGTAATTTCCAGTGGAATATCCCAGTATTTGTACTCAGAGCCAAAGAAGGAATCAGGTAGAAAAAAACCGGCTTGACTTGTCGTTTAATAACATTCCTGCAACTTATTCTCATTAGTGAACCAACGGCAATTTTTTTAGAAATCAATTAAATTATATTTTAGAAATTCGTTAAAAAAAAGAAAAATAAAATCCATGTGAATAGGTTTAAAAATAATATTATCAATTATAAACTCAGAATTCATATTTCGTAAGTGAAAATATAGATTAAAAATAATTTAGCAAGTTAAAAGAAAAAAATTTATATTGAACAAAAAAAAAAAAACTGAACCAAAGATGGAATTGCATAGTGAACGAAAATTAACAAAACAAAAAATAATTTCGGTAAAACGCATGTTGTAGTGTGGTGATAGTTACAAGAAAAAAATATTATTAAAATACAAAATTTCGTAAAACAAAAAGTTAAATAATTCATTTTTAAAAAAGTTTTTTTTTTTTGCTTTTGATTGTTCCCTAATTTTGTTAACAAGATAATAATGACTAGATTTAAAAAAAAGAACAAAATTTAAAAAATTTGTATTTTCTCGAGCCACGGTAATCACATTAAACGTAATTTTTTAAAGCAAATTTGAGTAATGTGTATTTGTAACATAAAGTTAAAGTTAAAAAAAAACAAAAAAACTTGAAAAACAAAGTAAAAGGAAAATAATTTGATTTTTAACAAAAAAAATAACAACAAAGGGAAAAGAAATAAAGATCACAGTGAGAACCAGAGATATCATACTCCCATCTATTTTGTATAACAGCCCCGTTGGAAGGCCTTTCATCTGCAGCTGAGTAGCCAAGTAAGTGTCAAATCTATTTATTTTCTCTTTATGCAACATATCTTCTGTTAAAGTACATTAACCTATCTTAACCAGAACCAGAATAAATGTTGCAAACGATTAACAAAATTGTTTTTTTATTTTGTGGTAAAAATTCTAAAACACAAAAATTATCAATTTTGTCAATTAAAAATACATTTTAGATTCCAAATTTTATATAAATATTTTGAAATTTACAAAAAAAAAAAAAAAAAATTGTTGTATAAATTATCGAAAGTTTTTCCGGTTAAATTGTTATTTTGATTTTCCTCAATTTTGTTAAATTTTCAATTATATGTAGACATTTTTTTTAACGATTTGATAGCAAGGTTTAAACAACCAATAATGTTAAATTTTTTCACATTTGTCAGCTACAACCAAAAGCATCGGCAACATTTTGAGAGTTATATAGAAACAAATGTTTTTTTTGTGCTTTTTATTAAATTAACAACTTTTGAATAAATTGACACATTCAATAATGGTAAAGTAACTTCAATACCACACTTTAAACTTATAAAAAAAAAATTATCGTTTTAATAAATGACATTCTATTTTTTTTTTTATCAGTGTTAATCGCGAACCTGTGCAATTCCATCCAAATAAAGTTGTATGAATTATAGCCTTCCACTGAAGGCGTTTGATAAAATTTGACAGTTTAATAGTGTTACTCGATCTGCCCTATTGTTGTTAGTAACACTCAAAAAGTCATGTTATTTAAAAATTAATTTCGTACTCATATACTTATATCCAACGGTTAAAATTTTCGTAAGGTTACAAATTACGAACCAAATTTAAAATAAATGTAATTTTCGTAATTATTTATACAGTTTATAGAATTTACAAACTCTCATTGCAGTTAACTTAATTATTGAAATCAAAAAAAAAAAAAAAATAAGTAAATAAAATAGACAAATATTGTTATAATGGATTGCGAATAAACTAGAGATTTTTCCTTGGGTTAAGGAAAGGATAACCGCCTCTTTGGGTTCCTAACGAATCACTGCCATTAGGAACATGGTTGGGAGGGTCATGAAGCTAGGGATATTCCATCAGTTCCCCAGTAAAACTCCATAACATGCCTCTTTATTAAAATTTCATATTTTTTCAAATTCTTCTCCGCTGGAATGGGGTTTTTTTTTAGATTCAATAGAGTAATTAACGGTCCATTTTATTTTGAAAGCCATAATTTTTTTTTTTTGGACTCTGATAATAAATTTTTTTGTGATGTGGTTTGCAATGGAAAGGGTCAAAAACCTACCCACGCCACTGTCGCTAGCTCAACAGATAGGTCCCACCAACCTGAACCAATGCAAACATGAGTGCTAAAAAGAACAATTTTTATAATACCCGGTTAATAAATGTAGTGATTAGGATTCATTGTGCGATGCTGGTAGTTTGGGTTTCACTGCACGAATTTTTTTCGGTAGTGACTCAAATTTTTCACTTTTGGTAAATTCTTTTGTTTTTTTGTCTAGTCACCCTCATTCACTCAAATAGTCACTCATTACAAATGGCGCCCAACGTGGGCCCGAAATTTCGATGGGTTATGTGTGAAATATGGATAATTTCGTCGAAGTTTCAGGTCTCAACAAGGAGCAAACTTTTAGATATTGACTTCTGTGTAGCAGGTTCAATCCTGTGTGCACGAAAACCGCAGTTTAAAGTTTTTAATATTCCTATTAATATATAACAGATTTTTAAATCTGGTTGCTTTTGACAATATGTATTCTGTAATAAATTTGTTATCCTTTATGGAATTCGACTGTCTGTCGCAGCAACAGGAACGGATGGATTCGACCTATAGGCTCTAATAGATTCCTTTTCAGTTTTATATGGTCTAAGGTACTATCTTTAAAGTATCTGACGATGTTTAAATTTACTTTGCGTTAGTAAATTTGTTTTGATTATTATTTTTTCGTGGAAGTATTAAATCGATGTTTCTTATGGCATGGTTTAATCCCGTAAAAAGTTTTCAGTTCAAAAATAAATTGGAGTAAAATCAATTTAAAACATCAACACTAAATAGCTCAGTTTAATTTTTTTTCATGTTATTGAGTTTTTTTCACTGATGCATACTATCTGCAAAAGTTGAATTTCTTCATATTTACAGAGGAATTTCTAGTTTAGATTCCACATGTATTATTTAACTGTGTCATTAAACTGGTTAACGTTATCCTTGAATAACCCATAATAAGGAAGGACTAAACATAATTTGTTATTTTTATATGCTATATATTACTTACCTTCGATTAGTTAATCGAATTTAAAAACAAAAATATATTTAAGTTTTTCATTATCTCCATTTTACATACTTATATTAATGGGAATACAACCTCACATGATTTGTCGTTATTATTTCATTCGATCAATAATAATTTTGTGGTATGTTACACTGGTAACTTTTCAGATCCATAAATTTTTTTAATTTTAATTTAAATACACTTTCATAAATTTATTTGTTATAACATCATTTGAATACTCATTGCAAGTTTCGTAAATACTCTTTAATTGTACCCTAAATTTTTACATTGGATGCTTTAGTTGTTATAATGGCCGATCGCAACAGTAATAGATCATCTTTACCAACTTTAACAAGGGACACAATTTGTACTTTATGTGAAGCACAGTTGTCCAACTTACACGATTGCTTATCTACAAGTGCAACCACACTTTTCATAGGGAATGCATATCAGGCTATACAGCAAATACTAAAGAATGCCCAACTTGTAAACGAATGTGTCATCTTCGCGACTTAACCATACCTGGTTCTCACCCTTCCCATAGAAACGGAAATAAAAACATTTTCGATCGAGGTAGGGGTCGTGGGTCCACACAATCTCAGATCATCACCAGGGATCGAACTAGACCATTCGATTTTCCTGACCGTTCAAACCTTAATAGGGAAAATACTTTCCTCGATACTAATGGTGCAGCCAGCAATCTAAATTGGTCACGAAATCGCGGATCTCTGAATTTAAGCAGTTTTTGTAATCAAAGACATAGTTATCCACCTCAATGCCCCCAACCAGCACTCGGGACTAATAACTCAGTAAATATCAATTACGATCATATTTCTAATATGATAGAAACTTCATTACAACGTCTGTTAGGTAATATTAATATTCAATCTCCTTTGGCACAATCGCAGCAACAACAACAGTCAGCCCCGAATGTAGGTAACCAACGGGCTTATGTAGCACCAAATTCCTTTACATTACCTCCCGTGCAGATAACAACACTTATTCAGAGCTGGAATGTTCGCTTCGATGGTTCTTCCAAAGGTTTGCGCTGTGAACAGTTTATATACCATACATAGATTGTTTAACTCGTGAAAATTTTAATGGTAATTATGATGAAATTTGTCGTAATCTACATATACTACTAACTGGGAAGGCCAAAAAATGGTATTGGCGATACCATAAAACGGCTGGGACGATTGAATGGGAACCATTTTGCGCCGCTCTTCGACATGAATACAAGTATTATCGAACCTCCTTCGATCTTCGAGAAGAGTTGCACAATCGCAAACAAAAGCCCAATGAAATATTTGAGGCATTTTATGACTCTATTAGTGACTCTATTAGTGAAATGATCAATCGTAATCTACGGCCAGAAATTCGACACGAACTTCTATATGTAAAAATTGATTCGTTAGCTAAATTGAAAGAATTATGTTTAAAGCCAGAACAACTTTTTAATGATGACGCTTTTAAACGTAATAATTTTTTTCGCAGTTTTCCTGTACGGAAAGTAGCTACTGTAGAAGCTGATGATTTTCTCGAAGCACCTATAGAAAATCGCAGTTTTGAGTCTGTTGAAAGTACACCTTTATCGGTGAATGAGATTTTAAAACCGGAAAAGACAATTAAGTGCTGGAACTGCGATGAAACAGGGCACTATTGGGACATGTGCTATAAAGATAGGAAAATTTTCTGTTATGGCTGCGGCCTTAAAAATATTTATAAGCCGCAATGTTCAGTTTGTTCAAAAAACTCGAGGATTCTAAGGGAATCAGGTCACCACCTTCCACTTTTGATTCTGTTACTATTAAAACAAGCTTCGAGGACGACTATGATATTGATAAGGAAACTGAGAAGGATTTAGAAAATGCTCAAGTAAAAGTTTTAAAGAATGACAAAAATTCAAATATAAATTCAGAAAATGTTTGTAATAAAAAACCTTTCCATGAGCGATTACGGAATTATATTATAGCTAAAAATAAAATTTTTTCGGATGCAAGGCTAAGTAAAGATTTGGTTAAGAAATATAAGCGTTCCATTGTACGTATGCGTAATTTCTACAAAAAAATAAAATATGCACAACGTAGAGTTCTTTCGGCAACTATCAATTCGGATAATGATGGCAGACTTTATGCGATGGTAAAATTTCTAGACAGATCTGAATTAGGCCTTTTAGACACCGGAGCAAACATAAGTTGTATCTGGCAGGATTTGGCCTGCAAAAATTTTAGTGATGTAAAAGGGTTTAGATGGATAAAATCATCTGTGCGAACGGCTGATGGGAAGGCTCAAGAAGTCATCGGCTTCATAGATGTAGAAATAACATATAAAGATATGGTTAAGAAAATTACACTGTATATTGTTCCCAATTTAAATCAAAGATTAATTTTGGGATTAGATTTTGGAAAGCTTTTGGGTTACTTAATGGGGTTATTTCTGCTATATCTCTGGAATCAAAAAAAAAGCATTAGTTGAACCTTTAAACCCGGAATCATATCCTTTAACCATAGCCCAACAACAATAACTTGAGATAGTTAAATCGTTATACTCTCACTTTGAAATTCAGGGACTGGGGCGGACTTCGTTAATTAAACACTCCATTGTTGTGGGTAATGCGCGACCTATTAAACAAAGATTTTACCCGGTTTCACCAGCCGTCGAAAAGTTGATGTTTGAGGAGGTAGACAGAATGCTGAGCCTAGGCGTAATAGAACATAGTTCGAGCCCTTGGAGCTCTCCGGCAAGATTCGATTATGCTTGGATGCGCGAAAGATAAATGAGGTAACCTTAAAAGACGCTTATCCGTTACCCAACATCGGAGGAATCTTTGCTCGGCTTGAAAAGGCGAATATTATCTCGAAAATTGACCTCAAAGATTCATATTGGCAGATTGAGCTTGATGAAAATTCGAAAAAAATAACAGCGTTCACTATACCCGGGTTCGAGCCCTTGGAGCTCTCCGATACGTATGGTGTTCAAACCCGGCAAGATTCGATTATGCTTGGATGCGCGAAAGATAAATGAGGTAACCTTAAAAGACGCTTATCCGTTACCCAACATCGGAGAAATCTTTGCTCGGCTTGCAAAGGCGAATATTATCTCGAAAATTGACCTCAAAGATGCATATTGGCAGATTGAGCTTGATGAAAATTCGAAAAAAAAACAGCGTTCACTATACCCGGGCGTCCATTATATCAATTTGTTGTGATGCCATTCGGGCTCTGCAATGCCCCGCAAACCATGTGTAGGCTCATGGACGATATTATTCCTCCTGATTTGAAGCATTGCGTTTTCGGTTATTTGGATAACGTATGCGTAGTTTCGGACACTTTTGAGACACACTTGGCAATTTTAGTACGATTAGCGAAACAGTTTAAGAAAGCAAATCTGACCCTGAATATTAAAAAAAATGAATTTTGTGTTCAGCAGGTAAATTACCTAGGGTATATCATAGGAGATGGTGGTATTTCTACCGATCCTGAAAAAATCGATTCCATTTTGAATTGGCCAACACCGAAAACATTGAAGCAAGTTCGAGGATTTTTAGGTCTCACTGGGTGGTATCGCAGGTTCATAAGTAACTTTGCGGATATAGCTCATCCTATTTCTGAAGTCCTTTTGAAAAAGAAAACCTTCAAGTGGACTGAGGCTGCAGAAACTACATTTAAAAAAATTAAACGTCTCTTGACCTCAGCCCCTGTGTTGAAAAATCCCGAGTTTTCAAAAAAAAATTTATGTCTATTGCGATGCGTCAGACTTTGGTATAGGTGTGGTTCTAGTTCAAGTAGATGAGGAATAAAATGAAAACCCAATCGCATTCATGTCGCGAAAACTCAATTCAGTCCAGAGGAACTATACAGTGACACAAAAAGAGTGTCTGGCTGCAATCGAGGCGATTGAGCGCTTCCGTTGCTATATTTAATTGCAAGAGTTCGAGACAATTACGGACCACAGCAGTTTACTCTGGCTGATGAAACAGCCGAATTTAAAAGGGAGACCATCACGTTGGGCCCTAAAGCTGCAGAGTTACAAGTTCAAAATAAGCCATAGAAAAGGGAAAGAGCACGTCGTCCCCGATGCCCTCAGTAGAATGCATGAGAGTGAAGTTTTAGCTGTCGAAATAATCGGTGGCGAAGTAGATTTAGATTCTTCTCATTTTCCAGACATCGATTATATTAAACTTAAAAAGGAATTTGAAGAAAATGCTAGCAGCTTTCCGGATATAAAAGTGATCGACAATCACATTTATATCCGTCAAAAATTTGCTACAGGTGCTATTGAAGAGGATCTGCGGGCATTGAAACTATGGATTCCAGAAGGGCTCAGATAGGGCATTTTACATCGATCACATAATGCGGTAATAGCAGCCCACGGGGGCATATCGAAAACTTTAGAACTAATACGACGAAATTTTTATTGGCCACGGTTGGTAACAGATGTAAAAGAATATGTATCGAAATGCGAAATATGAAAACCACAAAAGCGACAAATCAAATTCTGCGACCACCAATGGGACAAATGGCTATTTCCGTTCGCCCATTCCAAAGATTATACATTGACCTGTTAGGACCATATCCGCGGAGTAAAAAAGGTTTTATAGGCATTCTGATTGTTTTAGATCACTTTTCGAAGTACCACTGGCTGTGGCCGTTGAAAAAATTCACCTCAGCCCTAATCATTGAATTTTTAGAACGGCAAATATTTCACCAATATGGCGTGCCGGAAATTGTCATCAGTGACAATGGAAGTTAATTTAAAGCAAATGTCTTCAATGCATTTTTGACAGCATATGGCATCAATCACACTTACACGGCACTATATTCTCCTCAGAGCAACGCCTCTGAGCGAGTCAATCGGTCCATCATTGCCGGCATTAGGGCGTATCTTAAAAATGACCACAAAGAATGTGATAAAAATCTTACCTCAATTAGCTGTGCGCTAAGGAATTCTTTGCATCATTCCCTAGGTTTAACCCCATATCATGCTATGTTCGGTTTTGATATGATCACGCACGGATCTTCATACAAGTTATTGAAAAATATTGAATCTTTGGAAGAGTCCGCTATTACACTGAATCGCGATGATAAACTTAGCATCTTACGTAATCAAATATCGGGAAACCTTCGAAAAGCTTATGAAACAAATGTCAAATCCTATAATTTACGAACAAGGCCGGTAACATATTCCATCGGGCAAGAAGTTTTTCGAAGAAATTTCGCTCAAAGCGAGGCGGTGAAAAATTTTAATGCCAAACTTAGCCCAAACTACATCAAAGCTCAGATGAAACAGAAATTAGGCAATTGTTATTATATTTTGGAAGATGGTGAGGGTAAAAGCTCTGGCCCTTACCATGCAAAAGACATAAAAACCTAAGTGTTTGTTTCCGCCTAATCTTCAGATTATAAATCGTCAGATTATACGGTTTTTTAATGAATAGTTTTCGTAAATACAATTTTGTTGGTTCCTAAATAGATCTAAGCTTCATCTACGTAAAAGTTTATCGAGATAAAATTTTTTCGTATAGCGATTCATCTATCGTCGTCGAGATTTCTAGCTATTTATAATCACCTAAGAATCAATTCAAATTTATTAACACAATATTTCTTTTAAATATTTGTTTTCAAACCAAAGCTAGTAATATATGAATGTTACTGCATGTAAATGAAAGTAACTGGTTTTGTGATTATACAAAAGAATTTCATTCAATTTCATGGCAATTTATCGGTTTTTAGTAATTTTTTAGTCGATTAAGTTAGATTTTGTCCCAGCAATTTGGCTTAAATTAAGTGCATCTCTTGACAATGTTAAGTACAGTATTGTTCGTTTGTCTGTGGTGAAAATTTATATCTCACAGCTGGTTCTGTTAATTTTGACAATAAATTTTACGAAAACTCAAAAGCATGATTTGCATACATTCGAGTTAGCTAGAAGAAGGAAATGGCTAGTTCTTTCCGTTTTAAACTTTGGAACATGCAGATCCTACTTTCTGATTGCTGGAACCTAGTTGGTGGATTTTTATAAAAAGGTATACAGATAACATTTTTTTTAACCATCAATTTGTTAATAGATTAATTTCGTTTGAAGAAAACTACGATTTTATACAGTCTCTAAGTGGCAAAATCCACGATGATGTTTTAATATAACTAACCCAAAATTATTAATTGGTCTGGTGGATGCAAAATTATTAAAATTATTATTAAAACTAAGAGGTAGAAAAAATTTATTAATTGGATAAATCAGTATTGCACTTGCAAGTTACGGAAGACCATATTTTCTAGGTAACATGGATACCCTATAGTTTATATCTGAAAATACACCAATATTAATTCCAGACATATCTTGGTAGTTAAAAGTTCCAGGAGTCTCCTTTTGGGAGTTGCTTGGATTGTCAAAAGGCATATACAAAATTACAACATTATCGTCTTCTTGTTTAAACATATGATTCTCAGAGAGTAATTTCCAGTGGAATATCCCAGTATTTGTACTCAGAGCCAAAGAAGGAATCAGATAGAAAAAAACCGGCTTGACTTGTCATTTAATAACATTCCTGCAACTTATTCTCATTAGTGAACCAACGGCAATTTTTTTAGAAATCAATTAAATTATATTTTAGAAATTCGTTAAAAAAAGAAAAAAAATCCATGTGAATCGGTTTAAAAATAATATTATCAATTATAAACTCAGAATTCATATTTCGTAAGTGAAAATATAGATTAAAAATAATTTATCAAGTTAAAAGAAAAAAATTTATATTGAAAAAAAAAAAACTGAACAAAAGATGGAATTGCATAGTGAACGAAAATTAACAAAACAAAATATAATTTTGTTAAAACGCATATTGTAGTGTGGTGATAGTTACAAGAAAAAAATATTATTAAAATACAAAATTTCGTAAAACAAAAAGTTAAATAATTCATTTTTAAAAAAATTTTTTTTTTTTTGCTTTTGATTGTTCCCTAATTTTGCAAACAAGATAATAATCACTAGATTTAAAAAAAAGAACAAAATTTAAAAAATTTGTATAATCGAGCCACGGTTAGCACATAAAACGTAATTTTTTTTAAAGCAAATTTGTGTAATGTTTATTTGTAACATAAAGTTAAAGTTAAAAAAAACTTGAAAAACAAAGTAAAAGGAAAAGAATTTGATTTTTAACATAAAAAAAAAATAATAACAAAGGGAAAAAGAAATAAAGATCACAGTGAGAACCAGAGATATCATACTCCCATCTACCTTGCATAACAGCCCCGTTGGAAGGCCTTTCATCTGCAGCTGAGTAGCCAAGTAAGTGTCAAATCTATTTCTTTTCTCTTTATGCAACATTTCTTCTGTTAAAGTACATTAACCTATGTTAACCAGAACCAGAATAAATGTTGCAAACGATTAACAGAATTGTTTTTTTTTATTTTGTGGTAAAAATTCTAAAACACAAAAATTATCAATTTTGTATGAATTAAAATTACATTTTATGTTCCAAATTTTATATAAATATTTTGAAATTTACAAAAAAAAAAAAAAATTGTTGTATAAATTATCTAAAGTTTTTCCGGTTAAATTGTTATTTTGATTTTCCTCAATTTTGTTAAATTTTCAATTATATGTAGACATTTTTTTTAACGATTTTATAGCAAGGTTTAAACAACCAATAATGTTAAATTTTTTTTACATTTGTCAGCTACAACCAAAAGCATCGGCAACATTTTGAGAGTTATATAGAAACAAATGTTTTTTTTGTGCTTTTTATTAAATTAACAACTTTTGAATAAATTGACATATTCAATAATGGTAAAGTAACTTCAATCTCTAATTAAAAATTGGTAACCTATCCAGAATTGTTTCTATATGAAATTTAAAATCGAAAAAAACACTTTTATATATTATTCTATATTTCTCATACCACACTTTAAACTTATAAAAAAAAAATTATCGTTTTAATAAGTGACATTCTATTTTTTTATCAGTGTTAATCGCGAACCTGTGCAATTTCATCCAAATAAAGTTGTATGAATTATATCCTTCTACTGAAGGCGTTTGATAAAATTTTGAAGTTTAATAGTGTTACTCGATCTGCCCTATTGTTGTTAGTTACACTCAAAAAGTTATGTGTTTTAATGTAATGTAATGTAATTTCCGTAATCATTTATACAGTTTATAGAATTTACAAACTCTCATTGCAGTTAACTTAATTAGCCTTAGTCACATTAAAAATAAGAAAAAAAATGAAGTATTGAAATTAAAAAAAAAAATAAATAAATAAAATAAACAAATATTGTTATAATGGATTGCGAATAAACTAGAGATTTTTCCTTTGGTTCAGGAAAGGATAACCGCCTCTTTGGGTTCCTAACGAATCAATGCCATTAGGAACATGGTTGGGAGGGTCATGAAGCTTGGGATATTCCATCAGTTCCCCAGTAAAACTCCATAACATGTCTGTTTATTAAAATTTCATATTTTTTCAAATTCTTCTCCGCTGAAATGGGTTTTTTTTTAGATTCAATAGAGTAATTAACGGTCCATTTTATTTTGAAAGCCATAATTTTTTTTCTGGGACTCTGATAATAAATTTTTTTGTGATGTGGTTTGCAATGGAAAGGATCAAAAACCTACCCCCGCCACTGTCGCTAGCTCATTTGGTTATTGCTCATTTCCGCCAATATCAACGTTGCTTAAAAGAGTATTCAGTCTATTATTTTTTTCTTCATTTGCGTTTTTCGTATAATATGTATTGTAATATTTTAATGATTTTAATTTGTAGTTAAAGCTCTTTAAAACTATATCTTTTTCATTTGTATTTAATATTTTAACATGTGCTACTTTTCGTGCAGGTGTCAAGCTATTTGCTAGATATACACCTTCAGTTATTTCTTGACTTAGTATAATGCTCTCTTCGTCCACCTTTGTATTAAGAGGAATTATCTCTGACCTTGCTGGTATGACAATGTTTGTCTGATGTATTGTTTTTGGGTTAATTGGTAGCATTATTTCGTGTTCGTTTATGTTAAAAGTAATTGTAAACGTTTCGAAATCAATTTTACACATACACTTCGTTAGCATATCTCGTCCGATTAATCCATCGGTTTGAATTGGAAAATCGTTATCTTCTATATGAAAATTGTGTTCAATAGTTTCTGTTGAAATTGTTAAATTTAAATTTTTCGTACCTATACAATCAATGGTTTCGTTTGTTATGCCAGACAATTTAACTGTATCTAATGTATTAATATTTAAGAGATTTTTGATTTTGCATATGGAAATGTCTGCTCCTGTATCTATGAGAAATTTTAAATTTTCGTTTACATTATTGCATTTTGTAATTATAAATATATTCATATTGTTTGATATTTTGAATATTCGTGATTTTTGGCTCTCTGGGCAACGATTTGTGTCACCCGGCCATCTTAGTTTCCATCATCGGTTGTGTAGTGGAAAGATCTGTGTATATTATTGTTATTTTTGTTATTTATTCTACTTCTACCATTGTCGTTTCTGTTATCGTGATTCGTATTGAAGTTGTTGTTTCTGTTAAAATTTCTATTTATATTGTGGGTATTATTGTTGTATTTATTGTTATAATTGTTGTTATTTATGAA
Organism: Cordilura impudica; assembly: GCA_963682025.1. NCBI lineage: Eukaryota > Metazoa > Arthropoda > Insecta > Diptera > Scathophagidae > Cordilura > Cordilura impudica. Next base: position 14,047,548 of record OY821522.1, on the reverse strand, counting down.
ACCTCCGTAATTGTTTCTATAATTATTAACATTATTGTTATTTCTGGAGTTACCAAAACTATTATTGCCGTTTCTGGTGTTGTTTACCTCTATGTAATTGTTATTATTTTTATAATTGTTATTGTTATTGTAATTATTTTTCGTGTTAAAATTTGTATTTCTATTTTTGTAACTATTGTTATTTCTGTTGTGATTTGAATTGGAAAATTTTTCTTTACAGTTGTTGTCGAATCTACTATTGATATGCAACAAATTTTCATTTCGTAACCCGAAATTAGTTTCTGCTGTTATGCATTTCTCAACAGCCTCATTAAATGTCTTCGGCATATTTGCTAATAAAATTTGTTGATACTTCATGTGCACTCCTTTCATAAAAACATTAAGTGCGACGCTATCGCTCATTTTATATATCGCGTCTTTACTGTCTTGTGTGACATTTGGTAAATTTTTAATTTCAAAATTGCTCAATTGGTCTGAGAGTTCGGCTATTTCTTCTCTAAAATCAGATATGGTCTTGTTACTTTGTTTTATTGTTCCCAAATCCGTCAGAACCTGTTGCAGTGTTTTTGGATTAGGAAATGCGTTTTCCAGTGCATATCTTAAATCTTTAAAATTTGAAGGTCGATTAGCACGTCCTAAAATGCTTCGGACTTGAGTCGTTAACTTGGAATTATAGACGTACTTAATGAATATTTCCTTATCTTCTTCTTTTAATAATGCATGCAGCAGTTCTGCCTGTGCAATGAAATCTTCTAAATATTTATAGTTACCCTTAAATACTTGTAGGTTTTTACCCACCATTGAAATATTGAAGTTAGCCATTTTTGTAAAATTACCTTCCTGACAATCTTGATCACTATCTTTATTTTTTATATATGTTTATTCTCATTAGTTTTGAAAATGTTTTATACGCTATTTTCTAAATATAAGAGACTTTCTAATTTATTTTCGTTATATTTTTGTTCATAAACCCTATTTTTGCTTTTTTTATATTTAATTTGAGCTTTTCCAACTCATCTATACATTCTTTAATAAAATTCTTTTCCGAATAATAAATTTCAAACTAAAACTATTAAGTTAATTAAATTTTTAAACAATAATGTTTTATTTCAATAATAAATAATTTTTTTTTGTGTATTTCATTTTCAAATATAAAGAATATTAATTTAATTTAATCATAAAATTGTTAAATAAATTGTTTAATTTCATTTATAAATTTTTCAAGTGTATTTAGTAAACTTGGCATCACTGTTTAGTTATCGATTACTTCAAAAAAATATAGTTCTATGTGTTTTGTTTTTACCATCTATTATATGTCATCTGTTTTAGTTTTTTAGTTTTTCTGTTTTCTGTTTTAGTTTTCTGTCATCTGTTTTGTTAAATGTGTTTTAAAATTTTTGTCGTGTTTTTTTTTACAATGAGTTTTATTTTTAAGTTTTTAATCTTAAGTTTATTATGGTATATATTTTTTTTCAATCAATGTGTTTTCTTTTGTTACTTAATTGTGTTATTTTAAGTTTTTAGTGTTTTTAAACAATTAAATATGAAAAATTTGATGAATCATTGTGATATATACTTAAAAAAATATATATGAGTATATGTGAACAATTTTTTTTGTTTGATTTGGTGTTTGTTTCCATTCCTTTATTTTTAAATTTTTTAAAGAACAATAAATATCTAAATTGTATTAAAAAAATATATGTGTTGTCTTTATATTCTTTTTAACTTCATACTGTGTATTCTATATTTTGTGTATATTTGAATTAGTGTTTCTAAATGTTTCTCTTTTTTTACCAAAAAGAAAAAATAAGGATATATGTTTATATATACTTTCTTTACGATTATTGTGAACTCAGTCTTTTATTTCGTTAAATAGATGTCAAATAATAGTATTGTATATATACCTTTTTATACCCTCCACACGTCAGTGGCAGAGGGTATATATAGGTTTGTCATTCCGTTTGTAACACATGGAAAAACTAATTTCAATCTAAAATCACGCTCATTCACTAAAATGCCATCTCACTGGATAAGGTTACAAAAATATCATTCGCCATAATTCCCAGCAGGTTGGTATTGAAAATGGGATACATCGGGCATCATTGTGATTAGATACGAGCAAAAATATGTAGATATCTCTAAAAAAAAACATAAAACCTAGTATGTTTGTTGTAACAGTTTAGTGGTTGAACATAATAATTGTACAACAACATAAAAAAATGCCACAAAAATAATATGCATATATATTAACAATACCAAGAACACAGAACATAGCTCATGTTAGTAGTATTGCCACATATTTTTTTTATCGTTATCACGTTATAATAAAAAAAAATCGTCAATATGAAAGAAAAAATGAAAACGAAAAATGGAAATTTTCCAATGGATAATGAAAATGGAAAATGGAGAATGAAAAATAGAAATGAAAAATGGAATATGAAAAATGGAAATGGAAAATGTAAAATAGAAAATGAAAAATAGAGAATAGAAAATGGAAAATGAAAAATGGCAAATGAAAAAAGAAAATTGAAAAATGAAAAAAATGGAAAATGAAAAATGGAAAATGGAATATAGAAAATTGAGAATGGAAAATGGAAAATGAAAAACGGAAAATGGAAAACAAAAAATGTAAAATAGAATATGAAAAATGGAGAATGGAAAATGAAAAATGAAAAAAGAAAATTGAAAAATGAAAAATACAAAATTAAAATTGGAAAATGAAAAATGAAAATTGAAAAATGAAAAATGAAAAATGGAAAATGAAATTGAAAAATGAAAAATGAAAATTGAAAAATGGAAAATGAAAATTAAAAAATGAAAAATGAAAAAGGGAAAATGGAAATGGAAAATGAAAAATGGAAAATGAAAATTGAAAAATGGAAAATGAAAATTGAAGAATGAAAAATGACTACTAGAAAATGGAAACGAAAACTGAAATATGAAAAATGGAAAATGGAAAATGAAAATTGAAAAAGGGAAAATGGAAATGGAAAATGAAAAATGGAAAATGAAAATTGAAAAATGGAAAGTGAAAATTGAAGAATGAAAAATGACTACTAGAAAATGAAAATGGAAAATTGAAAAATTAAAAATGAAAAATGGAAAATGAAAATTGAAAAATGAATATTAAAATATAAAAATTGAAAACGCAAAATGGAAAATGGAAGTGGAAAAATGAAAAATGGAAAATGAAAAATGGAAAGTGGAAAATGGAAAACGAAAACTGAAAAATTAAAAATTGAAAATGAAAATTGAGAAATGAAAAATGGAAAATGAAAATTGAAAAATGAAAAGTTAAAAATGGAAAATGAAAATTTAAAAATGAAAAATGGAAAATGGAAAATGAAAATTGAAAAATGAAAAATGGCAAATGGAAATTGAAAAATTAAAAATGCAAAGTGGAAAATGAATAACGAAAAGTAAAAAATGAAAGATGAAAAATTAAAAAATGAAAAATTTGAAATGGAAAATGGAAACTGAAATATGAAAAATGGAATATGGAAAGTGTAATATGAAAATTGAAAAATGGAACATGAAAAATTAAGAATGAAAAATGAGTAATGAAAGATGAAAAATGAATAATCAATAACGAAAAATTAAAAATTAATAATTAAAGCTTAAAAATTAAAAATTAAAATTAAAAATTAAAAATAAAAGTTAGAAATTAAAAATTAAAAATTAAAAATTAAAATTTAAAAATTGAAAAGTTAAAATTAAAAATTAAAAGTTGAAAATTAAAAATTAAAAAATAAAAATTAAAAATTAAAAATTTTAAATTAAAAATTAAAAATTGGAAATTAAAAATTATAAATTAAAGACTCAGGTGGAGGATATCAAAAAATTCGGCATAGCCGAATTTAACACTCTTACTTGTTTTTATATGTATTTCTTTGTGTTTATTCGTAATTCATTGTATTTACAATTTAATGAAATGTGAGAAAAAGAATATTCAATATTGTTTTAATGATAACAAAAATTCAAATAATAATACTATATATATATGTTTTATTTTCTTTGTTTGTTTGTTTTTAGTTTGTGGTCTATGTTGTTAATTTCTAACCATATCTCCGATGCGATATCCCACGGTGGTGGATTCTCCGCATTCACTCGCCGTTTTAAGTCCACCAATTTTTTGCGCAACTTCACTAGTCTTCCCGCTCGTTGCTTTTTGGGCTTCTCTGTTGGTGGTATTGTCGTTAATTTTTGTTCGGTCCTCTGTTGTTGTCGTCGCAAATACTGTTCGAGGGTTATGGGTTGCGGTTGTTGTTTTTTGTCTTCTGTGGTTATTGGGTTGTTGCTTCCTTCTTCCATACCCATCTTATTTTCCTCGGCCAGCATGAAAATGTCGGCAGGATCGCCATATCGTGTTGTCATTTAATGTTAAAATACTCAAAATATATATAATCGAAAGAAAAATTTGACCGGCGTATCACACGCCACTGGTTCTTCTGGAAATTTTGCCGGCACTAAAAAGTTGCCAAAGGCAAAGCAAATGAGAATTGAAAAATGGAAAATGGACAATGAAAATTGAAAAATGAAAAACGGAAAATGAAAATGGAAAGTGGAAAATGGAAAACGAAAACTGAAAAACTAAAAATGGAAAATGAAAATTGAAAAATGAAAAATGGAAAATGAAAATTGAAAAATGAAAAGTTAAAAATGGAAAATGAAAATTTAAAAATTAAAAATGGAAAATGAAAATTGAAAAATGAAAAATGGCAAATGGAAATTGAAAAATTAAAAATGGAAAGTGGAAAATGAATAACGAAAATTAAAAAATTAAAGATGAAAAATAAAAAAATGAAAAATTTGAAATGGAAAATGGAAACTGAAATATGAAAAATGGAATATGGAAAGTGTAATATGAAAATTGAAAAATGGAACATGAAAAGTTAAGAATGAAAAATGAGTAATGAAAGGTGAAAAATGAATAATCAATAACGAAAAATAATTAAAGCTTAAAAATTAAAAATTAAAATTAAAAATTAAAAATAAAAATTAAAAATTAAAAATTAAAAATTAAAATTTAAAAATTGAAAAGTTAAAATTAAAAATTAAAAGTTGAAAATTAAAAATTAAAATTAAAAATTAAAAATTAAAAATAAAAATTAGAAATTAAAAATTAAAAATTGAAAATTAAAAATTGAAAATTAAAAAATAAAAATTAAAAATTAAAAATTTTAAATTAAAAATTAAAAATTGGAAATTAAAAATTAAAAATTAAAAATTGAAAATTAAAAAATAAAAATTAAAAATTAAAAATTAAAAATTTTAAATTAAAAATTAAAAATTGGAAATTAAAAATTAAAAATTAAAGACTCAGGTGGAGGGTATCAAAAAATTCGGCACAGCCGAATTTAACACTCTTACTTGTTTTTATATGTATTTCTTTGTGTTTATTCGTAATTCATTGTATTTACAGTTTAATGAAATGTGAGAAAAAAAATATTCAATATTGTTTTAATAATAATTTTAATTAATAATGAGTAATGAAAGGTGAAAAATGAATAATCAATAACGAAAAATTAAAAATTAATAATTAAAGCTTAAAAATTAAAAATTAAAATTAAATATTAAAAATAAAAATTAGAAATTAAAAATTAAAAATTAAAAATTAAAATTTAAAAATTGAATAGTTAAAATTAAAAATTAAAAGTTGAAAATTAAAAATTAAAATTAAAAATTAAAAATTAAAAATAAAAACTAGAAATTAAAAATTAAAAATTAAAATTTAAAAATTGAAAATTAAAAATTAAAAATTGAAAATTAAAAAATAAAAATTAAAAATTAAAAATTAAAAATTAAAAATTAAAAATTAAAAATTAAAAATTTTAAATTAAAAATTAAAAATTGGAAATTAAAAATTAAAAATTAAAAATTGAAAATTAAAAAATAAAAATTAAAAATTAAAAATTTTAAATTAAAAATTAAAAATTGGAAATTAAAAATTAAAAATTAAAGACTCAGGTGGAGGGTATCAAAAAATTCGGCACAGCCGAATTTAACACTCTTACTTGTTTTTATATGTATTTCTTTGTGTTTATTCATAATTCATTGTATTTACAATTTAATGAAATGTGAGAAAAAAAATATTCAATATTGTTTTAATAATAACAAAAATTCAAATAATAATACTATATATATATATGTTTTATTTTCTTTGTTTGTTTGTTTTTAGTTTGTGTTCTATGTTGTTAATTTCTAACCATATCTCCGATTCGATATCCCACGGTGGGTCGCATTCGGTCCTCTGTTGTTGTCGTCGCAAATACTGTTCGAGGGTTATGGGTTGCGGTTGTTGTTTTTTGTCTTCTGTGGTTATTGGGTTGTTGCTTCCTTCTTCCATACCCATTTTATTTTCCCCGGCCAGCATGATCGCCATATCGTGTTGTCGTTTAATGTTAAAATACTCAAAATATATTTAATCGAAAGAAAAATTTGACCGGCGTATCACACGCCACTGGTTCTTCTGGAAATTTTGCCAGCACTAAAAAGTTGCCAAAAGCAAAGCACTTTTATTTTTGGTGCTGGTATTTAAATAAATTTGAGACAGCCAATTGCTCGGCTAGAGTTAGGTTTTATGATTGATTTTATTTACAAACTTAATCCTACTTATAAATAAAACTAACGGTACTTAAAGCTATTCTATTGTTTACATTTTTAATCCTAAACTTAATCCTAATCATAAACTATGCTCTAATCTACAGCTGTTTACATATTATAACACTTTACTTAAACTAACAGCTGTGTAATAATAGTGATGGTATTGTGGTACATTACACAGGCAATCCCCTTCAGAAAAATCAACTTTAGTCGAATAGACTTGAACTTGGGAATGACAAATTGGACCAGTAATAACCCAACCGAAAATAATATTTTGAGCCAATAAGGAGCCCAAAATATTTCAACGAATTTCACCTAAAAATATTTTAGGATAAAGATCGACGCCGAGCAAAAGATCGACAAGTCTGCTATCGAAAAAGTTTTTATCTGTTAACCGAAGGTAGGGCAAATTGTTCCTGAGATGAGAAGGAAGTAGAAATGAAGGCTAATTGCCCGATATTTTAGATAAAATAAGAGGATTAGTTTCCACTACAATGGATGAATCAATAGGAGAGCCAATTTGAAGAGAACAAAGTTTGCTAGAGGTAGCAGAGACAGCTTGATTAGCACCTGAAATTTGAGCATTCGTAGAATGTGTCGAAAGTTTCAAGCGATTTTTCAATCGTTCACAATCGAACGAAGCTTCAGAAGCCGGGTCAATAAGGGCCCGAGCTGGATACGTCCTACCCTGGTGAATAATATTCACCATTTCTGTCCCTAAAAGCATAATCCTATCTTGTGAGGTATGAACTACCTGCCGATTTAAAGAAGCTGTGACATTGTTGCTATTTGACGAAGAGGGGAAAGAATTCATGGGTATAGAGTTGGTAAGTCGAGAGGCTATAACCAGACTCGCACCCGAATTGGAATTATGATTTTCCTTAACTAAACTAGCAGATTTAGGAAACTCCAGATGCAGCTTCGTATGATGACGCTTATTGCAGATGGAACAACTATAACTGCTATTGCAATTTGTAGCTTCATGTGTCCTTGAAAGACAATTGACACAGCAATTAAACTTTTTAATGGTAGAATATCCGTCCGCAATCGATAAAATTTTAAAACGATGACAAGAGCATAAAAAGTGGACTTGATTTTTACATAAAAAGCAAGAGGCATTTGAAGAAGAAGCAGCATTAGAATGATGCGCTTTTATTTTTTGTTCAGAAACTTTTTGGCAGGTTCTGAACTACTTAAATCACGAAGACAATCTAAAGTTTGGGTCGTTTCTGTCTGAATGTGGTCCAAATCTTTCCAAAGAGACAAGGCCGATTTGTCTTTTACACTGTTCCCAAATATTAACAGTGTTTACAGGTAACCGCTGAATGCACATAAAAACTAATATTGGATCCCAGCATTGAGTAGAAATGTCATAAGTAGACATGGCTGTAATGCAACCGTTTATACCGCTTTGTAAAGATTTTAAATTCGCACTAGTCTCCTTATCGTAAAAGGGAAGACGGAAAAGCGTTTGGAGTTGGTTGTTAACCAGCATACGAGGATTATCGCAGCCTTCTCTCAAATTTCGCCAAGCTACATCAAAACCCGCATTAGTAAGTGGGCATTTTAAAACAATTTCACGCGCCTCACCACTCGTTTTTGAACCAAATGGCACAAACGCTCAATATTGCTTAAGCGGGAATTATTTATATATACCGTGGTAAAAATATCCCTAAAAGTGGGCCAAGAAAGATAGTCACCCTCGAAAATGGCAGAAGTTGTCAGAAGAATTTAAGTCTACAGGCGGAGACTGATCCTTCCATTTTGCCTTGGTTTCGAAATTGTACAATTTCTCGTTGATCATTGCTATACAATGACCCAGGAGCGTCAACATCTTCAGGTTCCGCGTCTTCAGAATTTGCAAGATAACTAAGACAAGTACGGTATGAAGATTTAGCTTGTTCCCATAATTTCCTTGCCGTTATTTCTAAATTAAAACTCGAATGAAGTTCCTCACGAATGTCGTTAAATTTAGCTTCGTATTTTAAAAGAGCATCTTGTCAAAAGTTTATTTAAAAAAAAAAATTAATATAAACGAAAATTTCCCAAGAAACACCATAAATGCACTAAAATTTTGAATTTATAAATAAATTTTTATTAAAAAATGCCAACTGAGAATACAAAAAATAAATCTCAATAAAAAGATACAAGCTAAATATGTCGCGACTATACCGGACAGTAGGGTGACAATATGTTGTAAATGAAAAAACACAACCACACGGTACGTGTGCAGGTCGATATGAAGCTAGTGTAAGTTGTAAACACAGCTTTAAAATATTTAAGTATAAAAATCGTATGCGCTAATATAACACAAAAGAAAATAAATAACACTGTGATATATATGTACGTATGGATGTACTAATGTTAGTT
>OY821522.1:14030875-14035875 GCA_963682025.1 Cordilura impudica | reverse complement strand
TAGTTTTTAATTTTTAATTTTTAATTTTTAATTTTTAAATTTTAATTTTTAATTTTTAAATTTTAATTTTTGATTTCTAATTTTTAAATCTTAATTTTTAATTTTTAATTTTTAGTTTTTAATTTTTAATTTTTAATTTTTAATTTCTAATTTTTAGTTTTTAATTTTTAATTTTTAATTTTTAATTTTTAATTTTTAATTTTTAATTTTTAATTTTTAATTTTTAATTTTTAATTTTTAATTTTTAATTTTTAATTTTTAATTTTTAATTTTTAATTTTTAATTTTTAATTTTTAATTTTTAATTTTTAATTTTTAATTTTTAATTTTTAATTTTTAATTTTTAATTTTTAATTTTTAATTTTTAATTTTAATTTTTAATTTTTAATTTTTAATTTTTAATTTTTAATTTTTAATTTTTAATTTTTAATTTTTAATTTTTAATTTTTAATTTTTAATTTTTAATTTTTAATTTTAATTTTTAATTTTTAATTTTTAATTTTTAATTTTTAATTTTTAATTTTTAATTTTTAATTTTTAATTTTTAATTTTTAATTTTGAATTTTTAATTTTTAATTTTCAATTTTTAATTTTTAATTTTTAATTTTTAATTTTTAATTTTTAATTTTTAATTTTTAATTTTTGATTTTTAATTTTTAATTTTTAATTTTTAATTTTTAATTTTTAATTTTTAATTTTTAATTTTTAATTTTTAATTTTTAATTTTTAATTTTTAATTTTTAATTTTTAATTTTTAATTTTTTATTTTTAATCTTTAATTTTTAATTTTTAATTATTTAGTTTTAATTTTTAATTTTTAATTTTTAAATTTTAATTTTTAATTTTTAATTTTTAACTTTGTATTTTTAATTTTTAATTTTTATCTTTTAATTTTTAATTTTTAAATTTTAATTTTTAATTTCTAATTTTTAGTTTTTAATTTCTAATTTTTAATTTTTAATTTTTAAATTTCAATTTTTAATTTTTAATTTTTAATTTTTAATTTTTAATTTTAATTTTTAATTTTAATTTAAATTTTAATTTTTAATTTTTAATTTTTAATTTTTAATTTTTAATTTTTAATTTTGAATTTTTAATTTTTAATTTTTAATTTTTAATTTTTAATTTTTAATTTTTAATTTTTAATCTTTAATTTTTAATTTTTAATTTTTAATTTTTAATTTTTGATTTTTAATTTTTAATTTTTAACTTAGTATTTTTAATATTTATCTTTTAATTTTTAAATTTTAATTTTTAATTTCTAATTTTTAACTTTGTATTTTTAATTTTTAATTTTTATCTTTTAATTTTTAATTTTTAAATTTTAAATTTTAATTTTTAATTTCTAATTTTTAGTTTTTAATTTCTAATTTTTAATTTTTAATTTTTAAATTTCAATTTTTAATTTTTAATTTTTAATTTTAATTTTTAATTTTTAATTTTTAATTTTAATTTAAATTTTAATTTTTAATTTTTAATTTTTAATTTTTAATTTTTAATTTTTAATTTTTAATTTTTAATTTTTAATTTTTAATTTTTAATTTAAATTTTTAATTTTTAATTTCTAATTTTTAATTTTTAATTTTTAATTTTCAATTTTTAATTTTTAATTTTTAAATTTTAGATTTTAGTTTTTAATTTTTAATTTTTAATTTTTAATTTTTAAATTTTAATTTTTAATTTTTAATTTTTAATTTTTAATTTTTAAATTTTAATTTTTGATTTCTAATTTTTAAATCTTAATTTTTAATTTTTAATTTTTAGTTTTTAATTTTTAATTTTTAATTTTTAATTTTTAATTTCTAATTTTTAGTTTTTAATTTTTAATTTTTAGTTTTTAATTTTTAATTTTTAATTTTTAATTTTTAATTTTTAATTTTTAATTTTTAATTTTTAATTTTTAATTTTTAATTTTTAATTTTTAATTTTTAATTTTTAATTTTTAATTTTTAATTTTTAATTTTTAATTTTTAATTTTTAATTTTTAATTTTTAATTTTTAATTTTTAATTTTTAATTTTTAATTTTTAATTTTTAATTTTAATTTTTAATTTTTAATTTTTAATTTTTAATTTTTAATTTTTAATTTTTAATTTTTAATTTTTAATTTTAATTTTTAATTTTTAATTTTTAATTTTTAATTTTTAATTTTTAATTTTTAATTTTTAATTTTTAATTTTTAATTTTTAATTTTTAATTTTTAATTTTTAATTTTTAATTTTTAATTTTGAATTTTTAATTTTTAATTTTCAATTTTTAATTTTTAATTTTTAATTTTTAATTTTTAATTTTTAATTTTTAATTTTTGATTTTTAATTTTTAATTTTTAATTTTTAATTTTTAATTTTTAATTTTTAATTTTTAATTTTTAATTTTTAATTTTTAATTTTTAATTTTTAGTTTTTAGTTTTTAATTTTTAATTTTAAATTTTTATTTTTTAATTTTTAATTTTTAATTTTTAATTTTTAATTTTTAATTTTTAATTTTTAATTTTTAATTTTTAATTTTTAATTTTTAATATTAAATTTTAAATTTTAAATTTTTAATTTTTAATTTTTAATTCTTAATTTTTAATTTTTAATTTTTAATTTTTAATTTTTAATTTTTATTATTAATTTTTAATTTTTAATTTTTAAATTTTAATTTTTAATTTTTAATTTTTAATTTTTAATTTTTAATTTTTAATTTTTAATTTTAAATTTTAATTTTTAATTTCTATTTTTTAATTTTTAATTTTTAATTTTTAATTTTTAAATTTTTAAATTTTAATTTTAAATTTTAAATTTTAAATTTTAAATTTTAAATTTTAAATTTTTGTTTTAATTTTAATTTTTAATTTTAATTTTAATTTTAATTTAAATTTTAATTTTAATTTTAATTTTAATTTTAATTTTAATTTTTAAGTTTTAATTTTTAAGTTTTAATTTTTAATTTTTAGTTTTTAATTTGTGATTTTTAATTTTTTAATTTTGAATTTTTAATTTTTAATTTTTAATTTTTAATTTTTAATTTTTAATTTTTAATTTTTAATTTTTAATTTTTAATTTTTAATTTTTAATTTTTAATTTTTAATTTTTAATTTTTAAATTTTAATTTTTAATTTTTAATTTTTAATTTTTAATTTTTAAGTTTTAATTTTTAATTTTTAATTTTTAATTTTTAGTTTTTAATTTTAATTTTTAATTTTTTAATTTTTAATTTTGAATTTTTAATTTTTAATTTTTAATTTTTAATTTTTAATTTTTTATTTTTAATTTTTAATCTTTAATTTTTAATTTTTAATTTTTGATTTTTAATTTTTAATTTTTAACTTAGTATTTTTAATATTTATCTTTTAATTTTTAATTTTTAAATTTTAATTTTTAATTTCTAATTTTTAACTTTGTATTTTTAATTTTTAATTTTTATCTTTTAATTTTTAATTTTTAAATTTTAATTTTTAATTTCTAATTTTTAGTTTTTAATTTCTAATTTTTAATTTTTAAATTTCAATTTTTAATTTTTAATTTTTAAATTTAATTTTTAATTTTAATTTAAATTTTAATTTTTAATTTTTAATTAATTTTTAATTTTTAATTTTTAATTTCTAATTTTTAATTTTTAATTTTCAATTTTTAATTTTTAATTTTTAAATTTTAGATTTTAGTTTTTAATTTTTAATTTTTAATTTTTATTTTTTAATTTTTAATTTTTAATTTTTAATTTTTAATTTTTAAATTTTAATTTTTAATTTTTAAATTTTAATTTTTGATTTTTAATTTTTAAATCTTAATTTTTAATTTTTAATTTTTAGTTTTTAATTTTTAATTTTTAATTTCTAATTTTTAGTTTTTAATTTTTAATTTTTAGTTTTTAATTTTTAATTTTTAATTTTTAATTTTTAATTTTTAATTTTTAATTTTTAATTTTTAATTTTTAATTTTTAATTTTTAATTTTTAATTTTTAATTTTTAATTTTTAATTTTTAATTTTTAATTTTTAATTTTTAATTTTTAATTTTTAATTTTTAATTTTTAATTTTTAATTTTTAATTTTAATTTTTAATTTTTAATTTTTAATTTTTAATTTTTAATTTTTAATTTTTAATTTTTAATTTTTAATTTTTAATTTTTAATTTTTAATTTTTAATTTTTAATTTTTGATTTTTAATTTTTAATTTTTAATTTTTTATTTTTAATCTTTAATTTTTAATTTTTAATTATTTAGTTTTAATTTTTTAATTTTTAAATTTTAATTTTTAATTTTTAATTTTTAACTTTGTATTTTTAATTTTTAATTTTTATCTTTTAATTTTGAATTTTTAAATTTTAATTTTTAATTACTAATTTTTAGTTTTTAATTTTCTAATTTTTAATTTTTAATTTTTAAATTTCAATTTTTAATTTTTAATTTTAATTTTTAATTTTAATTTAAATTTTAATTTCTAATTTTTAATTTTTAATTTTTAATTTTTAATTTTTAATTTTTAATTTTTAATTTTTAATTTTTAATTTTTAATTTTTAATTTTTAATTTTTAATTTTTAATTTTTAATTTTTAATTTTTAATTTTTAATTTTTAATTTTTAATTTTTAATTTTAATTTTTAATTTTTAATTTTTAATTTTTAATTTTTAATTTTTAATTTTTAATTTTTAATTTTTAATTTTTAATTTTTAATTTTTAATTTTTAATTTTTAATTTTTAATTTTTAATTTTTAATTTTTAATTTTTAATTTTTAATTTTTAATTTTTAATTTTTAATTTTTAATTTTTAATTTTTAATTTTTAATTTTTAATTTTTAATTGTTAATTTTTAATTTTTAATTTTTAATTTTTAATTTTTAATTTTTAATTTTTAATTTTTAATTTTTAATTTTTAAATTTTTAATTTTTAATTTTTAATTTTTAATTTTTAATTTTTAATTTTTAATTTTTAATTTTTAATTTTTAATTTTTAATTTTTAATTTTTAATTTTTAATTTTTAATTTTTAATTTTTAATTTTTAATTTTTAATTTTTAA
>OY821522.1:13980875-14025875 GCA_963682025.1 Cordilura impudica | reverse complement strand
TTTAATTTTTAATTTTTAATTTTTAATTTTTAATTTTTAATTTTTAATTTTTAATTTTAATTTTTAATTTTTAATTTTTAAATTTTAAATTTTAAATTTTAAATTTTAAATTTTAATTTTTAAATTTTAAATTTTAATTTTTAATTTTTAATTTTTAATTTTTAATTTTTAATTTTTAATTTTTAATTTTTAATTTTTAATTTTTAATTTTTAATCTTGAATTTTTAATTTTTAATTTTTAATTTTTAATTTTTAATTTTTAATTTTTAATTTTTAATTTTTAATTTTTAATTTTTAATTTTTAATTTTTAATTTTTAATTTTTAATTTTTAATTTTTGATTTTTAATTTTTAACTTTGTATTTTTAATTTTTATCTTTTAATTTTTAATTTTTAAATTTTAATTTTAATTTCTAATTTTTAGTTTTTAATTTCTAATTTTTAATTTTTATACCCTATACCACTATGTAGTTTGGGTATAATGACTTTGTGCTGCTGTTTGTAACAACCAAAAATATTTGACCTAGACCCATTTTTATACCCTATACCACTATGTGGTTTGGGTATAATGACTTTGTGCTGCTGTTTGTAACACCCAAAAATATTTGACCTAGACCCATCTTTAATTATACCGATCGAATCAGAATCACTTTCTGAGTTGATTTAACAATGTCCGTCCGTCCGTCCGTCCGTCTGTGTGTCCATGTAAAGCTTGTAATCAAACTGCAGGTCGCAAATATGAATATATTTTGATGAAATTTGGTATATAAGCTTTTATCGGCCATGGGATGAACGCTATTGAAATTGGTGAGAATCGGTCCATGTGTTCAGACCTAGCCCCCATACAAATTACCCATATGAAATCGACATAAATTGCCATAAGATCCAAATTGTCATATAGATCTTACTCAAATTGGGTTTGTATGCCTTCATTACATCCACTAATGAGTAGTCCAAAAGTGATCCCTTTGACCCATATAGAGCTGCTTCCCGATCTTCAGTTAAATCTATTAAAAAACAAAAATATTGCACTGATTCTTCTCAAATTTTGTTTGTACATATTTTGCAAAATACAAGAGACTTTACCAAACATGATCAGGATCGGTCCACTTTTGGACCTAGCCCCTTTATAGATATAGCATCCGATATGAACTTTTTTATATCTGCAGCCAAAAAAATTAATAAAAATCCCACTCAAATTTGGTTTTTGCTTATTTTCTATGTCCAGTTAGTTGGGCCTAAGAGATAGGGTTTCTAAACGCATGGTATAGGGTATCGTATAGTCGGTCTAGACCGACTATAATTTTCTTACTTGTTAATTATACCGATCGAATCAGAATCACTTTCTGAGTTGATTTAACAATGTCCGTCCGTCCGTCCGTCCGTCCGTCTGTGTGTCCATGTAAACCTTGTAAATCAAACTGCAGGTCGCAAATATGAATATATTTTGATGAAATTTGGTATATAAGCTTTTCTCGGCCATGGAATGAACGCTATTGAAATTGGTGAGAAGCGGTCCATGTTCAGACCTAGCCCCCATACAAATTACCCATATGAAATCGACATAAATTGCCATAAGATCCAAATTGTCATATAGATCTTACTCAAATTGGGTTTGTATGCGTTCATTACATCCATTAATGAGTAGTCAAAAATTGATCCCTTTGACCCCATATAGAGCTGCTT
The DNA here is from genome assembly GCA_963682025.1 of Cordilura impudica. Lineage (NCBI taxonomy): Eukaryota > Metazoa > Arthropoda > Insecta > Diptera > Scathophagidae > Cordilura > Cordilura impudica. Next base: position 14,024,190 of record OY821522.1, on the reverse strand, counting down.
CCCGATCTTAAATCTATTAAAAAACAAAAATATTGCACTGATTCTTCTCAAATTTTGTTTGTATATATTTTTGCAAAATACAAGAGACTTTGCCAAACATGATCAGGATCGGTCCATTTTTGGACCTAGTCCCTATATAGATATAGCATCCGATATGAACTTTTTCATATCTGCAGCCAAAAAAATTAATAAAAATCCCACTCAAATTTTGGTTTTTGCTTATTTTTAATTTTTAATTTTTAATTTTTAAATTTTAGATTATAGTTTTTAATTTTTAATTTTTAAATTTTAATTTTTTATTTTTAGTTTTTAATTTTTAGTTTTAAATTTCTAATTTTTAGTTTTTAATTTTTAGTTTTTAATTTTTAGTTTTTAATTTTTAATTTTTAATTATTAATTTTTAATTTTAATTTTTAATTTTTAATTTTTAATATTTAATTTTATTTTTTAATTTTTAATTTTTAATTTTTAGTTTTTAATTTTTAATTTTTAATTTTTAATTTTTAATTTTTAATTTTTAATTTTTAATTTTTAATTTTTAATTTTTAACTTTAATTTTTAATTTTTAGTTTTTAGTTTTCAATTTTTAATTTTTAATTTTGAATTTAGAATTTTTAATTTTTAATTTATAATTTGTAGTTTTTAATTTTTAATTTTTAATTTCTAAATTTTAATTTTTAATTTTTAATTGTTAATTGTTCATTTTTAATTTTTAATATATAATTTTTTAATTTTCATTTTTCATTTTCAATTTTTCGTTATTCATTTTTCGTTTTCCTTTTTTCATTTTTAATTTTTCATTTTTCATTTTCCATTTCCCATTTTTCACTTTTAATTTTCATTTTGAATTTTTCCTTTTCCATTTTTCGATTTTCATTTTTCAATTTTCGTTTTTCAATTTTAGTTTTTCATTTTTCATTTTCCATTTTTCAGTTTAATTTTTCCATTTTCATTTTCCATTTTTTCATATTTCATTTATTAATTTTCATTTTTCATTTTCAATTTTCATTTTCCATTGTCATTTTTAATTTTTTTCATTTTTCATTTTTCGTTTTTCATTTTTAGTTTATCATTTTTCATTTTCCATTCTTCAATTTTTATTTTTCATTTCCACATTTTCAATATCATTATTTTTCATTTTCAATTTTTAATTTTTGAATTTTAATTTTTAATTTTTAATATTTAATTTTTAATTTGTAATTTTTAATTTTTAATTTTTAATTTTTAATTTTAATTTTTAATTTTTAATTTTTAATTTTTAATTTCTAATTTTTAATTTTTAATTGTTAATTTTTAATTTTTAATATATAATTTTTTAATTTTCAATTTTTATTTTTTCATTTTCAATTTTTCGTTATTCATTTTTCGTTTTCCGTTTTTCATTTTTCATTTTTAATTTTTCATTTTTCATTTTCCATTTCCCATTTTTCACTTCCATTTTTCATTTTGAATTTTTCCTTTTCCATTTTTCGATTTTCATTTTTCAATTTTCGTTTTTCAATTTTAGTTTTTCATTTTTCATTTTCCATTTTTCATGTTTAATTTTTCCAATTTCTTTTTCCATTTTTCATATTTCATTTTTTAATTTTCATTTTTCATTTTCAATTTTCATTTTCCATTTCTCATTTTTAATTTTTTTCATTTTTCATTTTTCGTTTTTCATTTTTAGTTTATCATTTTTTCATTTTCCATTCTTCAATTTTTATTTTTCATTTCACATTTTCAATATCATTTTTCATTTTCAATTTTTAATATTTAATTTTTAATTTTTAATTTTTATTTTTTAATTTTAATTTTTTATTTTTAATTTTAATTTTTAATTTTTAATTTTAATTTTAATTTTAATTTTAATTTTAATTTTAATTTTAATTTTAATTTTAATTTTAATTTTAATTTTAATTTTAATTTTAATTTTAATTTTAATTTTTAATTTTAATTTTAATTTAATTTTTAATTTTAATTTTAATTTTATTTTAATTTTAATTTTAATTTTAATTTTAATTTTAATTTTTAATTTTAATTTTAATTTTAATTTTAATTTTAATTTTAATTTTAATTTTAATTTTAATTTTTAATTTTAATTTTAATTTTAATTTTTAAGTTTTAATTTTTAATTTTTAGTTTTTTAATTTTTAATTTTTTAATGATTGAGTTTGAAATTGTTCAGGCTCAAGGTCAAATGTTTTTACTTTAAATAAAGCAAAAGCATTAGCACATTTGTTTCAAAAATTGATCTATGTATATTCTGCATGACAGGTTATACAGCTGTTTCGGGAAGAGGCACCAACCCTCATCAGTAACCAAAAGCAGTAGATAGTTTGTTTGGTAAAAAGTTAAATTCATATATATTTGCTGAAAACAACCAAATGAGAATTCAAGCAAAAGTTATACTATTTAAGCCTCTTCCAATATAACAAACTAAAAATAGAACAACTTTGAAACAAAAATGATTGTATACGAGTACACACACAAATGTGCTAATGCTTTTGCTTTATTTAAAGTAAAAACATTTGATCTTGAGCCTGAACAATTTCAAACTCAATCATTAAATTGATAAAGATCGAAAATAAGATTTTTTATTTTTATAAAAAATAATAAAATTAAAAATACGGAGGGCACGCCGTTAACGCTAAATGTAAGTTTAGCAAAAACAAATTGTTTTTCTTGTTTTTTCAAGACAAAAACAAACATGTATATTGTAGTATGCAATGTGTACTCGTATACAATCATTTTTGTTTCAAAGTTGTTCTATTTTTAGTTTGTTATATTGGAAGAGGCTTAAATAGTATAACTTTTGCTTGAATTCTCATTTGGTTGTTTTCAGCAAATATATATGAATTTAACTTTTTACCAAACAAACTATTCTACTGCTTTGGGTTGGTGACTCTTCCCGAAACAGCTGTATAACCTGTCATGCAGAATATACATAGATCAATTTTTGAAACAAATGTGCTAATGCTTTTGCTTTATTTAAAGTAAAAACATTTGATCTTGAGCCTGAACAATTTCAAACTCAATCATTAAATTGATAAAGATCGAAAATAAGATTTTTTATTTTTATAAAAAATAATAAAATTAAAAATACGGAGGGCACGCCGTTAACGCTAAATGTAAGTTTAGCAAAAACAAATTGTTTTTCTTGTTTTTCAAGACAAAAACAAACATGTATATTGTAGTATGCAATGTGTACTCGTATACAATCATTTTTGTTTCAAAGTTGTTCTATTTTTAGTTTGTTATATTGGAAGAGGCTTAAATAGTATAACTTTTGCTTGAATTCTCATTTGGTTGTTTCAGCAAATATATATGAATTTAACTTTTTACCAAACAAACTATCTACTGCTTTGGGTTGGTGACTCTTCCCGAAACAGCTGTATAACCTGTCATGCAGAATATACATAGATCAATTTTTGAAACAAATGTGCTAATGCTTTTGCTTTATTTAAAGTAAAAACATTTGATCTTGAGCCTGAACAATTTCAAACTCAATCATTAAATTGATAAAGATCGAAAATAAGATTTTTTATTTTTATAAAAAATAATAAAATTAAAAATACGGAGGGCACGCCGTTAACGCTAAATGTAAGTTTAGCAAAAACAAATTGTTTTTCTTGTTTTTTCAAGACAAAACAAACATGTATATTGTAGTATGCAATGTGTACTCGTATACAATCATTTTTGTTTCAAAGTTGTTCTATTTTAGTTTGTTATATTGGAAGAGGCTTAAATAGTATAACTTTTGCTTGAATTCTCATTTGGTTGTTTTCAGCAAATATATATGAATTTAACTTTTTACCAAACAAACTATCTACTGCTTTGGGTTGGTGACTCTTCCCGAAACAGCTGTATAACCTGTCATGCAGAATATACATAGATCAATTTTTGAAACAAATGTGCTAATGCTTTTGCTTTATTTAAAGTAAAAACATTTGATCTTGAGCCAGAACAATTTCAAACTCAATCATTAAATTGATAAAGATCGAAAATAAGATTTTTTATTTTTATAAAAAATAATAAAATTAAAAATTTTAAAATTTTTAAATTTTTAATTTTTAATTTTTATTTTTTAATTTTTAATTTTTAATTTTTTAATTTTTAATTTTTAATTTTTAATTTTTAATTTTTAATTTTTAATTTTTAATTTTTAATTTTTAATTTTTATTTTTAATTTTTAATTTTTTATTTTTAATTTTTAATTTTTAATTTTTGATTTTTAATTTTTTATTTTTTAACCTTGTATTTTTAGTTTTTAATTTTTATCTTTTAATTTTTAAATTTTAATTTTTAATTTCTAATTTTTAGTTTTTAATTTCTAATTTTTAATCTTTTATTTTTTAATTTTTAATTTTCAATTTTTAATTTTTAAATTTTAGATTTTAGTTTTTAATTTTTTAATTTTTAATTTTTAATTTTTAATTTTTAATTTTTAATTTTAATTTTAATTTTAATTTTTAAATTTTAATTTTTAAATTTTAATTTTTAATTTTTAATTTTTAATTTTTAATTTTAAATTTTTAATTTTTGATTTCTAATTTTTAATTTTTAACTTTGTATTTTTAATTTTTAATTTTTAAATTTTAATTTTTAATTTCTAATTTTTATTTTTTAATTTCTAATTTTTATACCCTATACCACTATGTGGTTTGGGTATAATGACTTTATGCTGCTGTTTGTAACAACCAAAAATATTTGACCTAGACCCATCTTTAATTATACCGATCGAATAAGAATCACTTTCTGAGTTGGTTTAACAATGTCCGTCCGTCCGTCCGTCCGTCCGTCTGTGTGTCCATGTAAACCTTGTAATCAAACTGCAGGTCGCAAATATGAATATATTTTGATGAAATTTGGTATATAAGCTTTTCTCGGCCATGGAATGAACGCTGTTGAAATTGGTGAGAATCGGTCCATGGTCAGACCTAGCCCCCATACAAATTACCCATATGAAATCGACATAAATTGCCATAAGATCCAAATTGTCATATAGATCTTACTCAAATTGGGGTTGTATGCGTTCATTACATCCATTAATGAGTAGTCCAAAAATGATCCCTTTGACCCCATATAGAGCTGCTTCCCGTTCTTCACTTAAATCTATTAAAAAACAAAAATATTGCACTGATTCTTCTCAAATTTTGTTTGTATATATTTTTGCAAAATACAAGAGACTTTACCAAACATGATCAGGATCGGTCCATTTTTGGACCTAGTCCCTATATAGGTATAGCATCCGATATGAACTTTTTCATATCTGCAGCCAAAAAAATTAATAAAAATCCCACTCAAATTTGGTTTTTGCTAATTTTCTATGTCCAGTTAGTTGGGCCTAAGAGATAGGGTTTCTAAACGCATGGTATAGGGTATCGTATAGTCGGTCTAGACCGACTATAATTTTCTTACTTGTTAATATTCAATTTTTAATTTTTAAATTTTAGATTATAGTTTTTAATTTTTAATTTTTAAATTTTAATTTTTAATTTTTAGTTTTTAATTTTTAGTTTTTAATTTCTAATTTTTAGTTTTTAATTTTTAGTTTTTAATTTTTAATTTTTAATTTTTAATTTTTAATTTTTAATTTTTAATTTTTAATTTTTATTTTTTAATTTTTAATTTTTAATCTTTAGTTTTTAATTTTTAATTTTTAATTTTTAACTTTAATTTTTAATTTTTAGTTTTTAGTTTTCAATTTTTAATTTTGAATTTTTAATTTTTAATTTTTAATTTTTAATTTTTAATTTATAATTTGTAGTTTTTAATTTTTAATTTTTAATTTCTAAATTTTAATTATACCCTATACCACTATGTGGTTTGGGTATAATGACTTTGTGCTGCTGTTTGTAACACCCAAAAATATTTGACCTAGACCCATCTTTAATTATACCGATCGAATCAGAATCACTTTCTGAGTTGATTTAACAATGTCCGTCCGTCCGTCCGTCCGTCCGTCCGTCCGTCCGTCCGTCCGTCCGTCCGTCTGTGTGTCCATGTAAAGCTTGTAATCAAACTGCAGGTCGCAAATATGAATATATTTTGATGAAATTTGGTATATAAGCTTTTATCGGCCATGGGATGAACGCTATTGAAATTGGTGAGAATCGGTCCATGTTCAGACCTAGCCCCCATACAAATTACCCATATGAAATCGACATAAATTGCCATAAGATCCAAATTGTCATATAGATCTTACGCAAATTGGGTTTGTATGCGTTCATTACATCCTCTAATGAGTAGTCCAAAAATGATCCCTTTGACCCCATATAGAGCTGCTTCCCGATCTTCAGTTAAATCAATTAAAAAACAAAAATATTGCACTGATTCTTCTCAAATTTTGTTTGTACATATTTTTGCAAAATACAAGAGACTTTACCAAACATGATCAGGATCGGTCCACTTTTGGACCTAGCCCCTTTATAGATATAGCATCCGATATGAACTTTTTTATATCTGCAGCCAAAAAAATTAATAAAAATCCCACTCAAATTTGGTTTTTGCTTATTTTCTATGTCCAGTTAGTTGGGCCTAAGAGATAGGGTTTCTAAACGCATGGTATAGGGTATCGTATAGTCGGTCTAGACCGACTATAATTTTCTTACTTGTTTTTAATTTTTAATTGTTAATTGTTCATTTTTTATTTTTAATATATAATTTTTTAATTTTCATTTTTCATTTTCAATTTTTCGTTATTCATTTTTCACTTCCATTTTTCATTTTGAATTTTTCCTTTTCCATTTTTCGATTTTCATTTTTCAATTTTCGTTTTTCAATTTTAGTTTTTCATTTTTCATTTTTCATTTTTCATTTTCCATTTTTCATGTTTAATTTTTCCATTTTCATTTTCCATTTTTCATATTTCATTTTTTAATTTTCATTTTTCATTTTCAATTTTCATTTTCCATTTCTCATTTTTAATTTTTTTCATTTTTCATTTTTCGTTTTTCATTTTTAGTTTATCATTTTTCATTTTCCATTCTTCAATTTTTATTTTTCATTGCACATTTTCAATATCATTTTTCATTTTCAATTTTTAATATTTAATTTTTAATTTTTATTTTTTAATTTTAATTTTTTATTTTTAATTTTAATTTTTAATTTTTAATTTTAATTTTAATTTTAATTTTAATTTTAATTTTAATTTTAATTTTAATTTTAATTTTAATTTTAATTTTAATTTTAATTTTAATTTTAATTTTAATTTTAATTTTAATTTTAATTTTAATTTTAATTTTAATTTTAATTTTAATTTTAATTTTAATTTTAATTTTAATTTTAATTTTAATTTTAATTTTAATTTTAATTTTAATTTTAATTTTAATTTTAATTTTAATTTTAATTTTAATTTTAATTTTAATTTTAATTTTAATTTTAATTTTAATTTTAATTTTAATTTTAATTTTAATTTTAATTTTAATTTTAATTTTAATTTTAATTTTAATTTTAATTTTAATTTTAATTTTAATTTTAATTTTAATTTTAATTTTAATTTTAATTTTAATTTTAATTTTAATTTTAATTTTAATTTTAATTTTAATTTTAATTTTAATTTTAATTTTAATTTTAATTTTAATTTTAATTTTAATTTTAATTTTAATTTTAATTTTAATTTTAATTTTAATTTTAATTTTAATTTTAATTTTAATTTTAATTTTAATTTTAATTTTAATTTTAATTTTAATTTTAATTTTAATTTTAATTTTAATTTTAATTTTAATTTTAATTTTAATTTTAATTTTAATTTTAATTTTAATTTTAATTTTAATTTTAATTTTAATTTTAATTTTAATTTTAATTTTAATTTTAATTTTAATTTTAATTTTAATTTTAATTTTAATTTTAATTTTAATTTTAATTTTAATTTTAATTTTAATTTTAATTTTAATTTTAATTTTAATTTTAATTTTAATTTTAATTTTAATTTTAATTTTAATTTTAATTTTAATTTTAATTTTAATTTTAATTTTAATTTTAATTTTAATTTTAATTTTAATTTTAATTTTAATTTTAATTTTAATTTTAATTTTAATTTTAATTTTAATTTTAATTTTAATTTTAATTTTAATTTTAATTTTAATTTTAATTTTAATTTTAATTTTAATTTTAATTTTAATTTTAATTTTAATTTTAATTTTAATTTTAATTTTAATTTTAATTTTAATTTTAATTTTAATTTTAATTTTAATTTTTAATTTTTAAGTTTTAATTTTTAGTTTTTAATTTTTAATTTTTAATTTTATTTTTTAATTTTTTAATTTTTAATTTTTAATTTTTAATTTTTATTTTTAATTTTTTATTTTTAATTTTTAATTTTTAATTTTTAATTTTTAATTTTTAATTTTTAATTTTTAATTGTTAATCTTTAATTTCTAATTTTTAATTTTTAATTTTTGATTTTTAATTTTTATTTTTTAACCTTGTATTTTTAATTTTTAATTTTTATCTTTTAATTTTTAATTTTTAAATTTTAATTTTTAATTTCTAATTTTTAGTTTTTAATTTCTAATTTTTAATCTTTAATTTTTAATTTTTAATTTTCAATTTTTAATTTTTAAATTTTAGATTTTAGTTTTTAATTTTTAATTTTTAATTTTTAATTTTTAATTTTTAAGTTTTAATTTTTAATTTTTAATTTTTAATTTTTAATTTTTAATTTTTAATTTTTAATTTTTAATTTTTAATTTTTAATTTTTAATTTTTAATTTTTAATTTTTAATTTTTAATTTTTAATTTTTAATTTTAATTTTAATTTTTAATTTTTAAATTTTAATTTTTAAATTTTAATTTTTAATTTTTAATTTTTAATTTTTAATCATTAATTTTTAATTTTTAATTTTAAATTTTTAATTTTTGATTTCTAATGTTTAATTTTTAATTTTTAACTTTTAATTTTTAATTTTTAAATTTTAATTTTTAATTTCTAATTTTTATTTTTTAATTTCTAATTTTTAATTTTTAATTTTTATACCCTATACCACTATGTGGTTTGGGTATAATGACTTTATGCTGCTGTTTGTAACAACCAAAAATATTTGACCTAGACCCATCTTTAATTATACCGATCGAATAAGAATCACTTTCTGAGTTGGTTTAACAATGTCCGTCCGTCCGTCCGTCCGTCCGTCTGTGTGTCCATGTAAACCTTGTAATCAAACTGCAGGTCGCAAATATGAATATATTTTGATGAAATTTGGTATATAAGCTTTTCTCGGCCATGGAATGAACGCTATTGAAATTGGTGAGAATCGGTCCATGGTCAGACCTAGCCCCCATACAAATTACCCATATGAAATCGACATAAATTGCCATAAGATCCAAATTGTCATATAGATCTTACTCAAATTGGGGTTGTATGCGTTCATTACATCCATTAGTGAGTAGTCCAAAAATTATCCCTTTGACCCCATATAGAGCTGCTTCCCGTTCTTCACTTAAATCTATTAAAAAACAAAAATATTGCACTGATTCTTCTCAAATTTTGTTTGTATATATTTTTGCAAAATACAAGATACTTTACCAAACATGATCAGGATCGGTCCATTTTTGGACCTAGTCCCTATATAGGTATAGCATCCGATATGAACTTTTTCATATCTGCAGCCAAAAAAATTAATAAAAATCCCACTCAAATTTGGTTTTTGCTTATTTTCTATGTCCAGTTAGTTGGGCCTAAGAGATAGGGTTTCTAAACGCATGGTATAGGGTATCGCATAGTCGGTCTAGACCGACTATAATTTTCTTACTTGTTAATATTCAATTTTTAATTTTTAATTTTTAAATTTTAGATTATAGTTTTTAATTTTTAATTTTTAAATTTTAATTTTTAATTTTTAGTTTTTAATTTTTAGTTTTTAATTTCTAATTTTTAGTTTTTAATTTTTAGTTTTTAATTTTTAATTTTTAATTTTTAATTTTTAACTTTTATTTTTTAATTTTTAATTTTTAATCTTTAGTTTTTAATTTTTAATTTTTAATTTTTAACTTTAATTTTTAATTTTTAGTTTTTAGTTTTCAATTTTTAATTTTGAATTTTTAATTTTTAATTTTTAATTTATAATTTGTAGTTTTTAATTTTTAATTTCTAAATTTTAATTTTTAATAGTTAATTGTTCATTTTTTATTTTTAATATATAATTTTTTAATTTTCATTTTTCTTTTTCAATTTTTCGTTATTCATTTTTCGTTTTCCTTTTTTCATTTTTAATTTTTCATTTTTCATTTTCCATTTCCCATTTTTCACTTTCAATTTTCATTTTCAATTTTTCCTTTTCCATTTTTCGATTTTCATTTTTCAATTTTCGTTTTTCAGTTTTAGTTTTTCATTTTTCATTTTTCATTTTCCATTTCTCATGTTTAATTTTTACATTTTCATTTTCCATTTTTCATTTTTTAATTTTCATTTTTCATTTTCAATTTTCATTTTCCATTTCTCATTTTTAATTTTTTTCATTTTTCATTTTTCGTTTTTCATTTTTAGTTTATCATTTTTCATTTTCCATTCTTCAATTTTTATTTTTCATTTCACATTTTCAATATCATTATTTTTCATTTTCAATTTTTAATTTTTGAATTTTAATTTTTAATTTTTAATATTTAATTTTTAATTTTTAATTTTTAATTTTTAATTTTTAATTTTTAATTTTTAATTTTTAATTTTTAATTTTTAATTTTTAATTTTTAATTTTTAATTTTTAATTTTTAATTTTTAATTTTTAATTTTTAATTTTTAATTTTTAATTCTTAATTTTTAATTTTTAATTTTTAATTTTTAATTTTAAATTTTTATTTTTAATTTTTAATTTTTAATTTTAAAATTTTAATTTTTAATTTTTAATTTTTAATTTTTAATATTTAATTTTTAATTTTTAGTTTTTAATTTTTAATTTTTAGTTTTTAATTTTTATTTTTAATTTCTAATTTTTAGTTTTTAATTTTTAATTTTTAATTTTTAATTTTTAATTTTTAATTTTTAATTTTTAATTATTAATTTTTAATTTTTAATTTTTAATTTTTAATTTTTATTTTTAATTTTTAATTTTTAATTTTTAATTTTTAATTTTTAATTTTTAATTTTTAATTTTTAATTTTTAATTTTTAATTTTTAATTTTTAATTTTTAATTTTTAATTTTTAATTTTTAATTTTTAATTTTTAATTTTTAATTTTTAATTTTTAATTTTTAATTTTTAATTTTTAATTTTTAATTTTTAATTTTTAATTTTTAATTTTTAATTTTTAATTTTTAATTTTTAGTTTTTAATTTTTATTTTTAATTTTTAATTTTTAATTTTTTATTTTTAATTTTTAATTTTTAATTTTTAATTTTTAATTTTTAATTATTAATTTTTAATTTAAATTTTAATTTTTAATTTTTAATTTTTAGTTTTTAGTTTTTAATTTTTAATTTTTAATTTTGAATTATTAATTTTTAATTTATAATTTGTAATTTTTAATTTTTAATTTTTAATTTTTAATTTTTAATTTTTAATTTCTAATTTTTAATTTTTAATTGTTAATTTTTAATTTTTAATATATAATTTTTTAATTTTCAATTTTTATTTTTCATTTTCAATTTTTCGTTATTCATTTTTCGTTTTCCGTTTTTCATTTTTCATTTTTAATTTTTCATTTTTCATTTTCCATTTCCCATTTTTCACTTCCATTTTTAATTTTGAATTTTTCCTTTTCCATTTTTCGATTTTCATTTTTCAATTTTCGTTTTTCAATTTTAGTTTTTCATTTTTCATTTTCCATTTTTCATGTGTAATTTTTCCATTTTCATTTTCCATTTTTCATATTTCATTTTTTAATTTTCATTTTTCATTTTCAATTTTCATTTTCCATTTCTCATTTTTAATTTTTTTCATTTTTCATTTTTCGTTTTTCATTTTTAGTATATAATTTTTCATTTTCCATTCTTCAATTTTTATTTTTCATTTCACATTTTCAATATCATTTTTCATTTTCAATTTTTAATTTTTTTGAATTTTGAATTTTGAATTTTTAATTTTTAAATTTTAATTTTTAATATTTAATTTTTAATTTTTAGTTTTTAATTTTTAATTTTTAATTTGTAATTTTTAAAATTTAATTTTTAATTTTTAATTTTTAGTTTTTGATTTTTGATTTTTAATTTTTAATTTTTAATTTTTAATTTTTAATTTTTAATTTTTAATTTTTAATTTTTAATTTTTAATTTTTAATTTTTAATTTTTAATTTTTAATTTTTAATTTTTAATTTTTAATTTTTAATTTTTAATTTTTAATTTTTAATTTTTAATTTTTAATTTTTAATTTTTAATTTTTAATTTTTACTATTTAATTTTTAATTTTTAATTTTTAATTTTTAATTTTTAATTTTTAATTTTTAATTTTTAATTTTTAATGTTTAATTTTTAATTTTTAATTTTTAATTTTTAATTTTTAATTTTTAATTTTTAATTTTTAGTTTTTTATTTTTAATTTTTAATATTTAATTTTTAATTTTTAATTTTTAGTTTTTAGTTTTTAGTTTTTAATTATTAATTTGGAATTTTTAAAATTTAATTTCTAATTTTTAATTCTTAATTTTTAATTTTTTACTTTTAATTTTTAGTTTTTAATTTTTAATTTTTGATTTTTAATTTTAATTTTTAATATTTAATTTTTAATTTTAATTTTTTATTTTTTATTTTTTATTTTTAATTTTAATTTTTAATATTTAATTTTTAATTTTTTATTATTCATTTTTAATTTTTAATTTTTAATTTTTAATTTTTAATTTTTAATTTTTAATTTTTAATTTTTAATTTTTAATTTTTAATTTTTAATTTTTAATTTTTAATTTTTAATTTTTAATTTTTAATTTTTAATTTTTAATTTTTAATTTTTAATTTTTAATTTTTAATTTTTAATTTTTAATTTTTAACTTTTAATTATTAATTTTTAATTTTTAATTTTTAATTTTTAATTTTTAATTTTTAATTTTTCATTTTTGATTTTTAATTTAAAATATTTCATTTTCCATATTTCATTTTCAATTTTCAATTTAAATTTTTCATTTACCATTTTCATTTCTCATTTTCCATTTCTCATTTTTCATTTTCCATTTTTCATTTTTCATTTTTCAATTTTCATTTTTCATTTTCCATTTTCAATTTTCATTTTCCATTTTTCGTTATTCATCTTTCATTTTTCAATTTTCATTTTTCATTTACCATTTCCCATTTCGCATTTTCCATTTTCAATTTTCATTTTGAATTTTTCATTTTTAATTTTTCAATTTTCATTTCTCATTTTCCATTTTTCATTTTTCATATATTATTTTCCAACTTTCATTTTTCTTATTAATTTTCCCATTTTCGTTTTTCATTTTTCATTTTCCATTTTTAATATTTCATTTTCCAATTTTCATTTTTCATTTTTCATTTTCCATTTTTCATTTTCAATTTTCATTTTCCATTTCTCATTTTTAATTTTTCAATTTTCATTTCTCATTTTTCATTTTCAATTTTTCATTTTCCATTTTTCATATTTCATTTTCCATTTTTCATTAATTTTCTCATTTTCATTTTTCATTTTTCAAATTTAATGTTTCATTTTCCATTTTTCAATATAAAAATGTTATTTTTCAGTTTTCGTTTTTCATTTTTATTTTTCAATTTTTAAATTTTTTTTCATTTCACATTTTCCATTTTCAATTTCATTTTCCATTTCCCATTTTTCATTTTCAATTTTCATTTTTAATTTTTCATTTTTAATTTTCCATTTTTCGATTTTCATTATCCTGTTTTCGTTTTTCAATTTAAATTTTTCATTTTTCATTTTCCCATTTTCATTTCTCATTTTCCGCTTTCCATTTTTCATATTTCATTTTTTAATTTTCATTTTTCATTTTCCATTTTTCATTTTCAATTGTCATTTTCCATATCTCATTTTTAATTTTTCATCTTTAATTTTTCAATTTTCAGTTCTCACATTTCATTTTCCATTTTTCCTATTTCATTTTCTAATTTTCATTTTTAATTTTCCCATTTTCATTTTTCATTTTCAATTTTAATTTTCATTTTCTGTTTTCCATTTTTCATTTTTCGTTTTTCGTTTTTCATTTTTCATTGTTAGTTTTTCATTTTTATTCTTCAATTTTTATTTTTCATTTCACAGTTTCCATTTTCCATTTTTCATTTTCAATTTCATATTTCATTTTCCATTTCTCATTTTTAAATTTTCTTTTCATTTTTCATTTTCCGTTATTCATTTTCCATTCTTCATTTATCATTTTCAATTTTTCATATTTTATTTTTAATTTTCCAAATTTTCATTTTACAATTTCCAATTTTATTTTTATTTTTTTTTTATTTTTCAATTTTCAATTTTTATTTTTCGTTTTCCATTTTTCATTTTTCGTTTTTCACTTTTAGTTTTTAATTTTTCATTTCTCATTTTTAATGTTTAATTTTCCATTTTTTTATTATACCCTCCACTCCAGTGTGCAGAGGGTATATATAAGTTTTCCATTCCGTTGGTAATAATTAGAGAAAAAATTTTGGAGCACATAAAATATACATTTCTGTGATCCTTATAACAACCTGAGTAGAAATAGCGATGTCCATCTGTCCGCCTGTCCGTCTGTGGAAATCACGATGACGGCGTCAATCGGGTAGCTAGGGTGCTCGTTGACATAAAAAATGATTCACTAACATCCTGAGAAGTTTTGCTATTTAAAATCGTCCAAATCGGTCGATTAGGGCACGAGATTTGAATGAAGAACTAAAAAAAGTCTTGAAAAATATATAATTTCCTACGTTGTTCTTGTCACGATCACGCCCTCAATAGGACAGCTAGGGTGATCATTTTTAGTGAGAATGATTCGTTAAATTCATGGAAAGATTTCTATTTCAAAAATCATTAAAGTCTGTAGAACAGGTCCAGGGAAATCTCTGAAAAAGTAAAAAAAAACATTAAAAACATGATGTTTCTTATTGTTGTTGTTGTTTTTGTGGTCGTTGTGGTAATAATATAATTAAAACTAACCCTTTGTACATTTTTTTTATGAACTCTGGTAGAAAAATTTAAGAGTTTCCATTGTTTTGGCATAACTAAAAAAGTTTGTTAGATCATTTCTGTCATTGCCACGAGCCTGCCTGAAAAGTTTCAGATGGATTGGGTCATGGGAAAGGGGTTAAAATTGATCCAAAATTTTTTCGATAAGCAGAGTAAAAAGGGAGTAAAAATTCACCAACATCTAAAGCAAATAATGCTAAAATACCTAGTTGTTAATAAAAAAAAACAATGTTAATTTAGCAAAAAAAAAAACTTATGTATTAATTTATTTAAAGAGAAAAACACAAAAATACATACATATACATACATACACATATTAAATAATACAAATAATATATGTACATATATTCCATATATGTATGTATATCCATAATAACTGCATGTTAGAAATAAATCGGTATATTATTTTATTTACATAAAATTCTGCAATATTTTGTTGTGGGGAAAATACATTTCTTTTGCATTAACAGAGTGTCACTTCATTTTGCTCAGCGTGACTATGCCACAGTAGATGGCGCCACAATTTTTGTTCTAATTAGCTTTGCAATAGTTATTTCTATTTTAACATGAATGTCAATATTTTCAACTAGATATCATACAGAACAATGTTAAGAGTATACACGAGCTGGTTTTTTATTTCATATGTTTTTCCATTATTCTTTTACAAATATGAACATAAGTTTGGCATATTAACTTTTTGTTGTCTTTCTAAAATACAGCTACCGAGTTCATCAATGAGTTTTTTGCTTTCAAAACAGCTCTACATAGTTTGTATATAGAACTATTATTCTGCTTAACCTACAAAATATCTGATTACATCTAATTTTTAAAAATTGTTTATAATTACTAAAGCATTATTATTCACATAAATACAAAATTGCACTTTTCAAATTTTCCATTCATATTTAAGAAAATATCAATTCTAAAAACTGGAATTGAAATTTCCAATTATAAATTAGAAAATATTAATTGAATTTCAGAAAATCATATCAAAACGTCGGAAATAATAGTTTTAAATTTAGAAGACATCAATTGCATCTTTAATATATAAATTTTATTGGTTAAACACAAATTGAAATTCAAAAAAAAAAAAAACGTCAAATATGTTTACATTTAAAAAATGTTTACGTTTAAAAAAAATATTGCCATTCAGGAGAAATTAATAGCTTTTCAGTACCGCGATTCAGTAACTTCTTTTAACGATAGTTGAATCGTTAAAAAAAGAAAATAGCAAAATTATCAGTAAAATTTTTAAACGACATTCGCTATTGTTAAAGTCAGCTGTTGTTATTATCTAAAAGACAACCATTTTTGTGTTGTTTATTCAATCAATAAAAACTTAAATTTTTAGGTTGAAATGTCGTCATACATAAATAAAAATCATAAAATAGTGAAAATATTTTGCTTTTATTAGAAAACATTTTTATATAATTAAAAAATTAAATAGCATATTCAATTCATTATTTCATTTTCAAATAAATAAACAGAAATATTAGTAAAAAGAAGTAATGATATTAAACATAAACATAAAATCATCCTGTCAAACACGAAGTAATTTGTTTTTTTTCTATTCTTTGTGTTTTTGGTTTATTTTGACAGAGATGCCATTCGTTTACAATTTAAATTAATAGAAAAATAGATTTGTCGACTGTCGTTAAGATGTATATACTTAGTGAATCACTTAATCCTTAGTGCAAACAACAATAGCTGTCGATATATTTTGCGATTGTCGGATAGTTGAAATTCACAGAATCGCACTACAGAAAACATTAATTTAAATTCAATGAATTTTAGAAAACCTAAAATGATATTTAAGAATTGCGAACATAAAAATTGTTATATAAATAAACGCAATTTGATGAGAATGTAATTTGTATATAAATTTTCACAATTACTTTTGGATGAAAATTTTAAGTTTTTCAGAAAATAAGGACAACAAATTATTTTATTTAAAATGTTTGGGACATTTGGTTTTTTGCGTTTGGCATCCCTTATTTGATTATTTATTATTATAAACTTATTCTATATATTTTCAAAATATGGCAATATTTTAATAAAAAGGTGAGAGAGCTTTTTTTGGTTATTATTTTGTTACTCTGTCCGACCCATATGGCCGCAATGAAGAAATATTTGGCCAGTTAAAAGAAACTATACAGCCATCTCCAATTAGCACGTTTTAATGCATATAGCCACCCTACACAACCATTACCTTTGCAATGGAGGTTAGGGCGAGCAAAAAACTAAATTAAACGAGAAGTTATGTCATATATAACCGGAAACGCATGCTGATCAGTAACCTCGATGACCAAAAAGCAAACTCTGAAATAAATCCTAAATAATAGAAAAGACGAAAACCTACCCAAAGAATTTTCTGAAATAATTTGGTATTAAGTTTAACGAATTGTTTACTTTTTCCAATATTTTGTTTACATTTATTATCAATACTCAAACCGAGGTGGAGGGTATCAAAGATTCGGCACAGCCGAATTTAACACTCTTACTTGTTTTCAATTTTCTTTTTTCATTTTTAATTTTCCATTTTTCATTTTTCTTTTAACATTTCCCATCTTCCATTATTCATTTTTCAATTTCCATTATTCATTTTCCAATTTTCAATTTTCCTTTTCCATTTTTTTTATTATTAATTTTTCTTTCCATTTTCCATTTTTCATTTCTCGTTTTTGGTTTTTTATTTTTCGTTTTTAATTTTCAATTTCTAATTTTTAATATATAACTTTTATTTTTATTTTTTATTTTTATTAAAATTTTATTTTTAATATTTAATTTTTAATGTTAACGATAAAAAAAATATTTGGTAATACTTGCTTAGGCCAATGGACACGTACAGTAATAATGTACACACAATTGTAATGACTTCAACAATAAGAAGAATTGCAACATATACAACATGTCTTAAGAAAAACAACAAACACACAGAAAAATTTTATATTTTCAAAGTTTCATCCATAACTCGTGACCCCTGTGACCGATTTTGACGGTTTTAAATAGCAACTCATTTGAGGTCTTAATATACGATTTTATACAAAAACGAACGGTCCAGCTTAGATATTGACTGCGTGATAATGATTTCCACAGACAGACGGACAGACGGTCAGAGATAATGCGTTAAAAACGGAGTGACAAACCTATATATACCCTCTGCCACTGAGCTGTGGAGGGTATAAAAGAGAGACGTTTAGTGCAAGAGAGCATTTCTGTTTATTAATTCATTATTACTATTTTTTTTCAAAGAATGCTTATGATTAAAGTTTATCAAGAGATCCCTTAGACTTGACAGGCATAGCCGGAGGTTTATTAAGAGGTCCATAGGACCTGACTAGCAAGCTAGATGTTTAGACCTGATCAGCAAGGCTGCAGAAGTTTATTAGGAGGTCCAAGGGACCTGACCAGCAAAGGTGGATTAGTTTTTGGGAGGTCCAGGGGACCTGACAAGCTTAGCTGGAGCTTTATTAAGAGGTCCATGAGACCTGACCATTACAGAGGGGATTGACCCGAAATTATCCAACCAAAGACGGATAGTTGGGCCAATGGAAGTCCCGGGCTTGAATATATCTGGTTGAGTATAATTTTAGGTCCTAGTTCAGGTCCTAAAACCAAAAACAGCCCGCCCCGCGAGATTAAAATTTGGATCCGTCAGTTGAAATCCAACAAATTGTTCCTTTAGAGTGTCAGGAACGGATTCCGTAGGAATTGGCATAACCCTCATCCTTGACACCTTCGCCATAAAATTTATAGTTTTTTGCGTCATAGGAAGAGCCAATTATCAGACGACAATATTCATCATTATCCACATTCGAAACTGGTATATGTAGCTGAACTTACAACAAGGATCCAAGGCTGCTCTACTGGGATAACACTTTTAGGCAGATGTAAAATTCTGGTTAAATTTGTTGTTGTGGGATTCAATGTTTAGGTGCTGCAACCAGCAGAGATGAAGTTTCACCTAAATGTTGTTGGTAAATTTAACCTCAATATTTGTTGCGACGGGTTTTTTTTATTAATTCCTCAAGTTGGAGACCATTATATAAAAAATTGGCAGTTTTATGTTGTCGGTTTGGAGAACAAAATAAATAAAAAGACGATTATTTATAATTCATTAACCGCCTAAGTCGAAAATCATGCTTTCGAGAAAAATAAATTTTTATATAAATGTAATGAGGCATCATTACGACTTAGGTCAGTATATTTTTATTAATATCTTTTTAATAAATAGCGTTAGAGACATGGGGATTTCACGTAAATTTAAAGCGTTTTTAGTAGAACATGATAGCATACATAACCCAAATCGTCGAATATCATGCTTTTGAGAAAAATAACTTTTTATATAAACGTAATGGGGCTTCATTACGATTCAGGTCACCATGTTTTCGTTAATAACTTTTGAATTACCAGTGATAGAGAAATGGGGATTCACGTAAATTTAAAACGTTTTTGGTAAAACATGATAGCATACATAACTTAAATCATTCTTAAGTCGACTAAGGCGTGTGATGGCCGTTTATTTTTGGTGACGACTGTACTTAACAAAAAATGTACAAGTCACATTAAGCGAAACGTTATTTATTTTGCAATGTAAAATTTTTGCAAGAATCCCGTTTCGTCAGTATGAGATTTGTATGCATGCTTTTTTTGTTTTTTTGCGCTGTACCATTTAATAAACAACACCTTATATGGTAATATCGTTTGAAAATTTTTCTGTTGCAAGAGAAAAAATTCTATTTTTAAACAGTTTATTCATGTGTAAAGCTTTCACTCGTTCTCATTCCCACCCATGTTGTCAGCCAATAACATCGGCTTACTTTGTTCTACTCATAGTTAGATGTAGTATTTTTTTACATAGGGAATTTAGTGAATGTATGAGTATTGGTTACACGTATAAATGAATGTGAATATTCTCAATGAACTGGTGGCGATTTTTTTTAATAAACAGGTTTTTATCTGGAGATGAATGAATGAAGATGAGAAGGTTTAAATAATAAAGTTAAATTTAAAATTTAAGGAACTAAACATAAAAAAAAAATTTTTTTAAGTTTAAGAAATGTAAAATTAAAAAAAAACATTAATTTAAAGTTTTTATTGAAAAAAATTAAATTAAGAAAAATAAAAATATGTTTAAGTTTAAGAGCAGGATAAATTAAATTTTTAAAGACGGAAAGAAAGGAGTGATGACATTGTGAATTTAAGAAATTGAATTTAAAAGAAAAAAAAAAATAAACCAAATCACTTGAATTAAAAACAAATATAAACAACAAAAAAATAACTGAAAAATTTGTGTGGTGAAAATAAAACAATTAAACAAAATTTATAATTATTAAAAAAAAAAAAAAAAACAAAAATCATATAAAATTATAAATATCAAAAATATATATGTTATTGACAAACTCCAAGTTAACTATGTACAACAAGCCGATAATCCTCGCAAAACGCAATTACAAAAAATGGAAATGTTGCATGATTTGCTGACAAATAAAGCTAAAAAAATCTTAAAATGAAATGTGAAGGAGTTGTAAGAAAGTTACATGCCAAAACTGAAAAGCATAGTACGCGACACAACCACGGCGTTCGGCGGCAGCAGCTTCATCGGTACCTCTTCAACACCAGCGATAAGTCGGTAATTTTTATTTCTTAATAACCTTAATTTTACGCATTAAGAATTGTTGTACAATATAAATATTTTCTAAATTTAAATTTTTTATTAAATGTTACAAAATTAATCAATTTTTCTAATTAAACTAAAAGTTTTACTACATTTAAGCTAAATAGAAATAAAGTTGCAAAAAAAAAATATATTTTCCTACCTAAATATATAATTCTAATTATACAATTAAACAAAAAAAAATTTACTACCATAAGAAATTTTCTAATTATAAAATTTAAATAAATGTATAATTTTCGAAATATAAAAATTCGTAAAATATAAAATATTCGAAATATAAAATTTTTATAAATATAAAAATTTTTCTAATTATTAAAAAAAAAAAAAATTACTAAATACGAAATTTTTCTAATCATAAAGTTAAACTAAAAATTTTACTACTTGAAAATTTTAAGCTAAAATAGAAATTAAGTAAATTAAAATTTTGTTAAAATTAAAATTTTCCTAAATTAAAATAATTTTCCTAAATATGTTTAAAAATTTTGCTAAAAATTTACAGAGGTATCCTAAAATTAAAATTTTTCTAAAACAAAGAAACAATTATTAAAAATAAAAAAATGTTGCAAGAAAAAAAATAATTTAACATTATAACCTTAAAATTAAGGTTAAATAAAAGAATTTTTTTTTGTCTAAGCCCAATGTAGAAACCAAAACCAAACCAATTCTTTTTATTTATGTGGGTTACCTCCAATTTAGATGGAGTAGAGGTAACATGGTAGGGAGGGCAAAAGGGGCATAACATCTCGTCCTCAATCCCCGAGTAAATATGGCCATCCCTCCTATAGCGACCGTTTTTTTCAGTTTTTTTACAAAATCGCACGTGAATATCTGTAGTGCGGTTTCCCTGGGTCTTAACAAGATCCCACCCCTCCGGCGAGCTAGGCCCCCTGCCAGCACGTGCGACCCGTTAAGGCTCAGGGAAACGGAAGCGGAATGTTCCACCACCGCCGTACCATTACAGGCGGTTATCGCTTGTGACCACAGATATATATATAATATTGTTTATTTCAAATTAAGTAAAATACAAGAGATGTTTTTTAAGAGTGCTGTGTGCTCACCGTTTTGGTTGATGATTAAAAAGTAAGTGAAAGTTTTAAATTCAAATTGGTATAACTATGCTTACGTCATTGGGTAATATTAATTTTACGATAACTTTTAGATAAATACATTCACAATAGTATAGTAATTCACAACAGAATTTAACTATATGTAAGTATAAAAAAAGAAAACTGTTATAATATTTTGGACTTGCCAAAGTCATGATACATATCATCAATTATATTAATACCTCGATTTTGATTGTTTAAAATATTGATTTTAAACATGCTGCCCCACCGCTTTGATTGGCGTTAATGGGGT
This sequence comes from Cordilura impudica, assembly GCA_963682025.1. Taxonomy (NCBI): domain Eukaryota; kingdom Metazoa; phylum Arthropoda; class Insecta; order Diptera; family Scathophagidae; genus Cordilura; species Cordilura impudica. The sequence goes on along the minus strand of OY821522.1, from coordinate 14,002,122 downwards.
TTCACACAAAGCACTTGATCCGATTGGATGCTAGCAAGTGGCTGCTGGTATTGTGGTTGTTGCTATTATTGGTACGTCTACTGGAGGTGTTGGTGTAGGTTCGCCAGATGGGGTTGTTGCTGGTGGTTCGCGGGTGGTGTTGCTGTTTCGCATGTTGAGTATCGGGGATCGCATGATCTGATTGGATGCTAGCAAGTGGCTGCTGGTATTGTGGAGCTGCGTGACTGTTGTTGCTATTGTTGGTACGTCTACTGGAGGTGGTGGTGTAGGTTCGCCTGATGGTGTTGTTGCTGGTGGTTCGCGGGTGGTGTTGCTGATTCGCCTGTTGCTGTTGGCTTGCCTGGTGTTGTTGCGCCTGCTGCTGTTGGCTTGCATAGTGTTGTTGTTGCGTCTGCTGCTGTTTGCTTGCCTGTGATGTTGTCGATGATTGATGGCGCTGCGTAGGTCATTGCTGCTACGGGTCGGATGCAGTAGAATATGGTGATAGCTGTCATATTTGTGGCATAAATTCGACAAATGGCAGGCTCTTAAGTCATGGCTTCTGGCAAGACAATATTCACAATAGTATTATCGTCGCACCACCTGGTTTCGTTCCTTAGAACTCATCTTTAAAAATCGCTGGCAAAACCGTAACGAGTGGTTTATTTTGTATACCATGCATTGGTGAATTACTGGATCGCGAGGCCTACGATTGTAGTTTCTACAGTAGAAGAAAGGAAATTGGAAGAAATGAATCCAAATAGAAGAAAAGGGAAGAGGGATTTCATTAGTACTGGTTGATAGAATAATGACAAGGTTGATTGGTTTGTGAATTATTATTAATAGAGGAAGGTTAATGAGCATGTTGGTCATAGTTACTGAGAAGTAGCAAAAAACATATCTTTACTACAGGGTGAGTTATGATACCAGTGGAGATTCGTATATCAGCGATTGCCACATTATCATCAGTCCCTGAGTAAATCTTTACAATTGTACATAGGCGCCATTCGGAGGGAGGTAATAGATCGTCAATTACAATGACTATGTTGCCAGATTTAATGGTAGGGTTGGCATTTTTCCATTTGTGTCGTTTTTATAGGGATTTGAGATAATCTTCCTTCCATTTTATGGAAAATTGGTGGTGAATTACTTCAAGTTTCTGCCACCGGTTAACGAGATTTTTTCGGACATTGAGGAATTTGGACGGGAGTTTAAAACACCTTCAATTTGTGCCAGAATAGTTGTAAATTCTTCGAAATTTAACGTATGAGCTCCAACTATGCGTTTTGGATGAAGTTTGAAGCTTTTCACAGCAGCTTCCCATAGTTCTCTGCTGGCACCAAGAAAATTGCGTCCGTTGTCAGAGCCAATCCTGTGAGGGAGCCCCGCCTCCCAATGAATCGCGCGAATGCAGCACGGAAGGCTACAGTGGACAAGTCGGAGCAAGCTTCAAGATGGATAGCCTTAGTTCTTAAGCACACGAAAACACTGACGTAGTCTTTTACGTAAGGAGCGTTTCGTATTGTGGTGGTTTTGAGGTCAAATTGACCTGCAAAGTCTATGCCGGTCGTGTGAAATGGCACCGAGGGAACACATCTTTGCGAAGGTAATGAAGACTGTTTGTGTTTAAATATTATGCAATTTTTGCATTGTCGAATAATTTTCTAGACTCGAGGTTTTAAGCGAGATATATAGAATTATGTTTGTGTCATTCTACACATTTGATTACATTCTACATGATATAAAAAATTGTGTAGATGAGAGAGATATAGTTGGCAAAGTCGGGAGTTGCCAGGTAAGATTATCGGGTATCGTTCATTGTAGGGTAATGAAGATTATGACAAGCGGCCATTAACACGTATAACTCCATTTGCATCAATAAAGGGATTTAATGATTTTAAGGAACTTTTGTCAGCTACTGATTGTGAATCTAAAAGTGATTGATATTCGTCGCAATAAAACGATTTTTGAGTAAGAACTGTAGGAACATGTCGCCATTTTGCACATGCTAATAGTAGGTGAATGTCAGATGTACGATTGGCCACATACGCTTCCCAGGTAGCAGGTGGTTTGGAATCAATCCTGTAATGGTGCGGCGGTGGTGGAACTTCGCTTCCTGTTTCCCTGAGCCTTAACGGGTCGGACGTGCTGGCAGGGGGCCTAGCTCGCCGGAGGGGTGGGATCTTGTTAAGACCCAGGGAAACCGCACTACAGATGTTCACGTGCGATTTACAAAAAAAAACGGAATCTAAAGGATAGATGGATGGCATACTTACTTTCCGGTGGGGACTAGCTGTTATGCCCCTTTTTGCCCTCCCTACCATGTTACCTGATATTCCGTCTTAATTGGAGGTAACCCACATACAGGGTGAAAAAAAACTGATAAGATAATAGTTGAATTCTGTTCCCTCAATAAAAAAAGAGAGCTGCTGGGTAAAATCAGCCGCCATCGAGTTAATGGAAATTTAATAAATACATACGGCGAAGAAAATAATGTCAACAACAATCCAAACAACGATTACATATACATTAACGACCAGCTTACTGCGCACAACCGCCGACTCCTATGGCTAGCCAAGACAAAAGCTAAGGAATCCAATTGGAAATTTGTCTGGGTTCGCAACGGAAATATTTTTGCTAAAAAAAACGAAATTTCTAACCCCATTCTTATTCATAATGCAGCCGATATTGAACTTATAACATTATCAATTTAATTTACTAAATAAACGTATTTACTTCAACACCAAATTAAAAATATAAAACTGCTTTTATTTTACACTATAGCTTTTTATATATTTTTACTCTTTTTTTTTTTTAAATAAAAAATGAACCAACACGTAAATCAATCGGTAGATAACTTTGGTCAAATCGACCAAAACATTTTAAGTTATCCTGCAACAATCATATACATGAATATAAGATCACTACGCCTAAACTTTACACCGTTTTTATTAAGCATTCACTGCATAATAAACAAAATTAACTTTATTGTACTAATGGAAACCAATATAACCAACGAAGAAAATCACCTTTACAACATAACCGGTTTCAATGCTATTTTTCTAAACAGAGATGGTAGGGGAGGAGGGATAGCTGTGTTTATAAAAGAGAGTATCACGTATTCTCATTATTTGCTGAACACAACTTCTTTTGAGGCATTACAAATAGATGTAAATATTAAAAAAAAAGATTATTTCTCTTCTTCCTATATATCACCCCCCATCCCTTAACGTAAATAACTTCATAACAGAAATCGACAAAACACTAAACAGTATTAAAAATAAACAAGAATTAATTGTTATTGGAGATATTAATATCGACATAAATATGCAGAACATCACAACAACAAGATATTTAGAAATGATTGATTCTAATGGGCTACAATGCATCGTAAACGAGAGCACAAGAGAAGACTTAAACAAAAATACAAGTACTTGCATTGATCACCTCCACATTAGAAACAATAAATCAACCACACATACATATGTTTCTATTGTGAGAACAACTATCTCCGACCACTACTCTATTTTCTGTTGTTTATACGAAGAAGAAGAAGAGGAAAACCACGGTAATGAAAACATGATTCTACAGGGTGCGCAAATAAACAGCTTTAAAATTAATCAGAAAGTTAAAGAAATTAATTGGAACATTTTAATTAATAAAAAGTTAAACACAAACGAATTTTTTAATGAAATTCATAAAACTTTTTCAAATATATATAATAATTAGAAAACACATAAAAAAACTAAAAAACCAAGAACAAAATCTCCTTGGATAAGTGATGATCTCATAAAATTCTGTGATATTCGGGATAAACTTTATAAGAAATGGCATAATAACCGAAATAATAAACAGTATTAATCTGACTATAAAAAATTTAGAAACAAATTGAATAAGAAGCTTAATTATGAAAAAAACAATTATTATAAAAAACTATTTTTAGAAAACCGAAATAATATAAGAATAACGTGGCAATTAATAAACGAAATTACGGGGAAAAAATCAAATAACATTGACAATACAATAATCAGAAATTTTATAAATGAAAATACGTCTAACATAGCACAAAATTTTGCAATAAATTTTAAAGATAATGTACAAAGAATTATACACAACTGCAACATTAAAACATTACAATGTGATCAACATATAATGCAAAACTCAATTTACATTTCTCCTACTAATGAAGAAGAAATATATAAAATATTGAAAAACCTTAACATAAAGAAAGGTCCGCGTGTAGTTGGTATTAGGCCGAAAGATCTTAAGTATAACGCTAGTTATATGACACCAATAATCACTGCTTTCATAAACTCAAGTATAGACAGCGCCACCATACCGACATTACTTAAAACATCTATAATACGTCCAATATATAAGAAGGGTACAAAAAATGATTATTTAATTGAATTGTAGACCTATCGCCATACTACATGTAATTGAGAAAGTGCTGGAAGAGATTATGGTTAGAAGACTCACAAAGTACCTGAAAAAGTATGATATTATAAATTCAAACCAATTCGGCTTCCAAAAGGTGTGACGGTGATCAGTTTTGCTCTTCACTGTAGCCAAAGAATTTCTGGTACACAAGCAGAAATAAGAAAGAAAAAAAAAATAACCTTGATCTTGAAATTATTTTCAAGTTCATGTATGTACATGTAAACAACACCTTATATGGTAATATGTTGATTGAAATTTTTTTTGGTTCTATTTTTGGCAAACTGATTTATGGCGCGAGTTTTTTTAGTCTCTTCATTGTTTTGTATTAAATCATGATTATTCATGTATGTATGGGTCAACTACAACTTGCAATCCTTCTCGTTCTCCCACTTGGTTTTCAGCTATTGGTATTAGCTTACCCCTTCATTCACTCAGTAATCCGACTTACTCTCTCCTTTTAATGTGAGTTGGTATTTTTTTTTACGAAAAGAGTGAGATTATGAACGAATGTCTGTATATCTATGTGTATTATGGATAACGAGATAAAATGTTCCATAATGATATACATAGGCTATTCAATGAGTGGTTGAGCGTATTTAATGCAAAACAGGTTTTAGCTTAAGATGAATGAATGAGTGAAGATAGGTATAATGTTAAGAAAATAATTTGAATTAGAGGAGTTGAACTTTAGAGGAGTTGAACTTTAGAAAGTAAAAGGTTGAGGAGAAACCTCCAAAAAAAGATTTAAGTTTAATTAAAGTTTAAGAAAATTAAAAATTAAGAAAATACTAGTTTTAGTGAAATTTGTTTAAAACAAAATTGGCATTTTAATAACGTTTAAATACATTTTCAAGTTGAAAATATAATTTTTAATATAAAAGTATCATTTACATAGCATTTAAAGCAATTTACAAGTTTAAAATATAATTTAAGAGAATATAACATTGTGTCGTGTCAGGATGTTATAAAAAATATTGTGTTTGCTAAATTTGTTTAAAAAATAAATAAAATTATTTAATAAAGTAATAATAATATAAAAGTTAATGTAAAGTATACTTAAACAAATCGTTTAACGTAATTAAATTGAGCGAAATGAATAAAAATTTGATTGCTGTTACATACCAACAAAAACAATTGAATATGGCCAATTAAGCGTTTTTCGAATGATTTGATTGATTAAAAGTTTCAAGTAAATTTTAAGGCCTGCAGTCGTCGTGGGAATATAAAATGATGTTTCTTTGGTTATTCAAATGATTCTTTGGTATTTTGTTCAAAGTATGTTAATTAATTCTATGGCCAACTTTTTCCAATGGCATATGGCGAGACACAACCACGGCGTCCGGCGGCAGCAGCTTCATCGGTACCTCATCGGGATGCAACACCAGCAATAAGGCGGTAATTTATTTTTTTTTTTTTAATACAAATAATTTTCCAAATTAAAATTTTTACACACATAAATATTTTCTATGTTTAAAATTTTCCTTATTAAATTTAAGAATGTTACTAGATTAATAAAATTTTGCTATATATAAAATTTGGCTAAAATATAAAATTTTTCTAACTATAAAATTTTCGATTATAAAAATTTCCTCTTATTGTAAAATTAAACTAAAATAAAATATTTCGAAATGTGAATTTTCCTAAATGTAAAATTGTCTAATTATAAAGTTTAAACAAAAATTTTTCTAACGCTAAAATTAAGCTAAAATTAAAATTTTTCTACTATTAAAAATTTTCCTAAAATTTAAAAATTTTCTTAAATTTAAAAATTTCCCTAAATTTATAATTTCCCTAAAATCGAATCTTGCTAAACTTAAAATTTCTGCTATAATTAAAATTTTTCCTAAAATTAAAATTGGGCTATAAATAAAAATTTTTCCTAAAATTAAAATTTCCCTAAAAATTAAAATTTTGCTACGCTTAAAATTTGGCTAAAAATAAGAATGGGGAAAAAAAAAATAATTAAATATTACGAAAAATAATTTAAAATTATAACCTTAAAATGAAGGTTAAATAAACTTTTTTTTTAAACCCAATGTAGAAAACCAAACCAAACCAAATCTTTTCATTGCAGTGGGTTACCTCCAATTAAGAGGGAATATCATGTAACATGGTAGGGAGGGCAAAAAGGGGCATAACAGCTAGTCCCCACCGGAAGGTAAGTATGCCATCCATCCATCATTTAGCGTCCGTTTTTTTTTGACATTTTTTTTGTAAATCGCACGTGAACATCTGTAGTGCTGTTTCCCTGGGCCTGAGCAAGACCCCACCCATCCGGCGAGCTAGGCCCCTTCGCAAGCACGTGCGACCAGCAAAGGCGCAGGGAAACAGGAAGCGGAAATTTCACCACCGCCGCACCATTACAAAGGGAAAAAACATAAATCAGCTTCTGGGAAACTTCTCAAATTATATCAATGGATGCTTAACTAAGAGCAATCATTGTTTGGCACTGTTTATCGATTTTAGCAAGGCATTTGATACCTTGTCCCATAGAAATTTACTAGACATACTGGAAAGAAATGGAATAAGAGGAGACTGTCTAAAATGGCTTAAAAATTACCTACAACTTAGATCATTTCGAGTCAAAGTAGACAAAAAGCTGAGCGACGAAATGTCACTTAACTTCGGTGTACCCCAAGGTTCCAAATTAGGACCCATTCTTTATTTAATATACTCAAATGAAATGCTAAACTTACTTGAAAACAGCACCTCATTTGCCTATGCTGATGACACAGCAATTGTTGTAGCGCACGAAAACGTAAATACTGCTAAAGTAATCATGCAGGAAGAGCTTAACAAACTGTCAAAATGGTGTCATGATAACAGCCTTATAATAAACGCAACGAAAACCAAATTAATGCACATTAAACCGCCACAACTTGTTCACTCTAATATCAGACTTATTTTTCACGATACTCAATGCCTCCACAACACAACCAGCAGCAACAATTCGACCACTATAGATACATGTAACACAGTAATTGAGATGGTAAACACTTACAAATACCTAGGAGTTTACGTTGACGAAAACTTCAAATGGCTGACACATATACAAAATCTCCGTAAAAAATTACGGAAATCAGCGTACATTCTTTTCCACCTAAGTAATTGTGCCAATTTCAATGTTTTGAAACAGGCATATTTTTCATTAGCTGAGTCCTACCTCAGACATGGCATTACGGCATGGGGAAGCGCTACATATTGCAAATCTCTACAGCAAACGCAAAACAAGATTTTTTAAAATACTTCTAAAAAGCCAAAAACACAGTAATATGATAAATTACTCTTTGATCTACAATGACACATCCAGCAACAACAACTACTACATTTCGCAAAACAGCAATTCCTCAAACAACCCGTCACAAAATTATAACAATATAAACAACAACACCAATACAACCAACAATAACAATAATATAACCAACAGACATAATAACGTTACGCCAAACAACATATCTTACAGCACGCATGCACAAAACACGCCAAACAACAAAAACATCGCCACTGAATTACGAATATTGAACGTAAACAGTCTTTATTGCATAACCCTTATCAACGAATTCTTCAATGATTCTCGCTTCTTACATGTTATCGATCATGGACATAACACCAGACTTCAAGCTGAAGGAAGCTTTAAGGTGGAACGTCATCGCGATATTTATGGCAAAAACACTCTATCCGTCGTATTGCCCAACGTTTTCAACAAATTGCCTTTAGAACTGTTAAATACAACAAATCTTAATACAAGAAAAATGAAACTTAAAGATAATTTTATAGCTTCGCAATAAATTTAATATTTTTTTTTTTTTAAAAATGTCATTTCTTAAAATTTAACTTAAAATAATTGAAAAAAAAAAAATTGTTGGATTTAATACTTAAAATAGTAAAAAAAAACATATATTGAATTTTTATTATTTTCAAATCTATTAAAAAATCATTTTGAGATAATTTGTTACATCATACAGATAAGCCGAATGGCTTCGTAGGATCAGAATTATTATTTAAAATGTAAACTGAATGTTTATTAATAAAGAATTACAAAAAAAAAATTATTTTAATTTAACTTTTCACGCACTATTTTTACAGTTTTAAGCCGTAGTTAATGGTTTGTGCAAAAAAATTTTAATTTTGGGTTTCTTAAGAAAATTATTTATTTTCTTTCGTTTTTAAATTTTGTGTGAAAAAAAAATTTGAAGATTAAAGAAAATTATTGATTTTCCTTTATTTTGAATTATTTTGGACAAGCTTTGGTGGTTGAAGAAAATTGCTGAAAGTATAAAATTATATTTCTAATGTAATTTATGAGAAGTTGGTAAGGGTTAAGATGAGACTCTATGTTGCTAAATGGCAAAAACCTCCATACCCTAGTGCACTGTCTTTTAGACGTGAATACTTTTGAATACTTTTCTCTTTCAATATTGCTGTAACGCTTTTTTCTCCTTTTCTTCTTTTCTACATATGTATGTACATATATAAGAGAGTGATGCCGATCAATACTTAAAATTTTTTCTCTTAATTTGAGATGAGGTATGCGTACGTTGTTCTTGACTTACCCTTAGATGGAATATCTGGTTGTTCGATTAACGAGTGTAATTGTATTTTAACGAGTGTAATTGTATTTTAAACCGACTGAGGCGAAGCTTTTTTATTCTCTTTACTCTTTTTTTTATATCTGTTTTGCGAATTTAACTTTTAAATATGAGCTATTAGAATTCACCATTAAATAAATTTATATGAAATTTTTTTTCCTTGGACAATTTAATTTTTTATAAAAATTTTATGATACCAGAATACATAAAATTTTTACGGGAGTTTACCAAACTGTTCTTTTGTACTTTTGATGTTCTTTTCTTAAATTTGTGTTTTGTCAATATTTTATTTTATGTATATATATTTCCTTTTCCTTTTTTTGTTTTGCCAATTTTTTAATGACTTTTCTGGACTTTTAATGGTTTTGCACTAATTTTTCCCGGTCTTTTATTATATGTTAATGCATTTATTTACTTATTTATATAATTTTTCCCGTATCCTTTTCCTCAGTTCTTTTTCCTGATAAACCAAACAAAATTTACTTTTAATCGTTCTTTCAATTGATTTAATTTATACATATATGCGAACTAGAAACAATCGTGTTCTCTAACCGCGACCGATGACAGCTAACATGTGAGAGTATGAGGAATTAACAAATTGACTTTACCTCATTATGATATTGTCTCTACAATTTTCAGTGGTATCAATTCTGCGTTTCCTGACGGCTCGAAAAGACAATGAAAAACTCTGGTTAAATTTGTTATTGTGAGATTCAATGTTTAGGTGCCGCAACCAACATAGATGAAGTTTCACCTAAATGTTGTTGGTAAATTTAACCTCAATATTTTTTTATAAATTTCTCAAATTGAAGACCATTATCTAAGAAAAAATGGGCATTTTTATATACTCGGTTTGGAGAACAAAATAAATAAAAAGATGATTATTTATAATTCAATATATCTGTGGTCACAAGCATTAACCGCCTAAGTCGAACATCATGCTTTCGAGAAAACTAAATTTTTATATAAATGTAATGAGGCATCATTACGACTTAGGTCAGTATATTTTTATTAATAACTTTTTAATAAACAGTGATAGAGAAATGGGGATTTCACGTAAATTTAAAGCGTTTTTAGTAGAACATGATAGCATACATAACTTAAATCAATCTTAAGTCGACTTAGACGGTTATCGCTTGGACCGCAGATATATATTTATAATATTGTTTATTTGAAATTAAGTAAAAAACAAGAGATGTTTTTTAAGGGTGTTGTGTGCTCACCGTTTTGGTTGATGATTAAAAAGTATGTGAAAGTTTTAAATTCAAATTGGTATAACTATGCTTATGCCATTGGGTAATCTTAATTTTACGATATCTTTTAGATAATTACATTCACAATAGTATATTAATCCACAATAGAATTTAACGATATTTTTTTTGTTAATATTTTCTTTTATTTACAATCTATTTTACAATATTTAGTAAATTTGATTATATAACTTAACTTAACATACGTTATTAAGCTTCAATAACTGATACTATAAATATTTCTTTACAGATTTTACTTTGTATGTATTTAGGATTGTATGTACAACATTTACAATGTTTAAATTATGTTATTTATATTTATTTTCTAAAGGGTAAGGTCTAAAACAATAAGTCTTTTTAATCTTCTGACTTCCTCCGTTTCGCCAAGTAAAGATATTGCTAACACATTACTGTGATTACTAAGCCGATCTATATATCGGGTGCTAAATTTATTAATTTCATCCTTATTAAATGGAATTTTAAGATCTCTATGTATCTGTTTGTTTGTCATGTACCATGGAGCATTTGCAATAACACGTAAAATTTTTGACTGATATTGCTAGCTGTACCCCACAACTGAATGACATATATCCACACCGGTTTTATTACACAGTTGTAAAGCAGAACTTTGTTTTCCAAAATTAGCAGAGAATTAGATCCTAATAGCCACCACATTTTTTTCGTTTTAATTTTTAGGTGATCTCTCTTTGCTAAAATGTGATTTCTCCACGTTAATCGTTGATCAACTTGTATGCCTAAATATTTAACAGCGTTAGCTTTTGGAATTTGAGAGCCGTTTATATACAATGTTGGACATTCTTCTCTCCTTAGAGTGAAAGTAACGTGATGTAATTTTTCTGCATTGATACATATTTTCCATCTCGTCAGCCACAGTTGTAGTTTATTAAGGTAGTCTTGTACTAAAGTTGACGCTTCATTTGGTGATTTATTTGACGCTAATATAGCAGTGTCATCTGCATAGGTGACAATTGTAATGTTGTCAGTTACAGGTATGTCTGATGTGTATATAGTGTATAATACATGACCTAATACACTCCCTTGTGGGACTCCGGCATTAATTTCACATATTTTTAATTTTTCATCGCTTATTTTAACATAAAATGTGCGTTTTTCCAAATAAAAAAGATTTAAAAACGAGATAAAAAGGGGTTGGCAATAGGCTTCTTAGTTTATATAAAATACCTATATGCCATACTTTGTCAAAGGCATGTTTGACATCTGAAAAGACAGCAGAACAATATAATTTTTTTTTTCCAGTGAGTCTGTTATAACGTTTACTAATCGGTGACACTGCTTTGGTGTTCCATGCTTATAACGAAAGCCAAACTGATGATAAGGGATGATATTTTTCTTTTCAATAATAGGTAATACTCTACTTGATAGTAATCTTTCAAAAATTTTGGAGAAAGTTGGTAACAAACTGATGGGTCTGTATGAAGATGTAACATTTTCACGTTTGCCGGGCTTAGGTATCATAATAATCTCCGACCATTTCCATTGTGATGGAAAGTGAGACATTCTCAATAATGAATTATATATTAGAGTGAGAAACAAACGTTTTTTTTTTTTTTTTGAAAGGGATTTTGCCACTATTGGATCAATTTTATCATGTCCAGGCGCTTTAGTACTGTTAAGCTTTTTGATTTCATTAAAAACTTCTCGTGGTGAAAACGATTTTATTGGCAAATCCATTTGGCAGGGAGATTTTAAGAATTCTTTAATATCAGATTTTCCATTATTATTTGTTGAAGGGAATGGTTGAAATATTTTTTTTTTAATGTTCACAACATGCATCAGCTTTATTAGATCCTTTTATTGGGATATCTCTTTTAGTTGGATTTTTCAGACCAAGTTTACGGAAAAAGTTTTCATAATCTTCAAAGATATGGTGTGTCGAGGCGGAAAATAGATAGCATATATATTAATATAATTGCTATTGCATTTTATTTTAATACCACTTGCTTGAATTGATGGTATACTTATGGCATCCATTGGTTCAAATTTTAATGAAGATTTTATTAATACTGCAGAACCGGCATGAGCAGTACCATCCGGATGGTTAGCTTTTATAAGATCGTAACCCTTTATGTTGAAATGTGTTTTGTCTGTAAAATGAGTTTCTGAGATTAATAAAATGTCGATATATAGCGAAGAGAGGAAAAATTCAATTTCGTTTTTATCATTGGAAGCTCCGTTTGCATTCCATGTTGCGATTCTTAAATTTATTTGCATAATTTTATCAATATTTGCGTGATCATTTCAAACATTTTGTCCATCATACGTTCTAGTCTCTCCAAAAGACGAAATTCACTATTATATGTGTTACCTTTAACTACTTGCGAATAAGAAATAAGATCACCACTGTTTATTTCGTTGTTATTAACGGGATCGTTATTTACATTTAAACGAGGAAATTGGTTCGGATAAATTTTTGAATATCCCGACTGTTGATTATTTCTAAGATTTGAAGCTCTCTTTTGATGTAGTAATTGTTGATAAGTAGGACAACCCTTGTAATTAGCTGTATGTGTTTGTTGGCAGTGTCAGCATGTTGGAGGAGTGTTAATGTCTATGGTGCAATATATGTGGGGTGGTCCAAACCGCATTTGACACATCGAAATGGTTTTCGGCAATATGTTTTGGTATGTCCAAATTGCTGGCACCGATAACATTGAACCAAATCATCTGTTCTCTTTGGGCTTCAATTGATACAATTGCATTTCCAATATTTCGTAAATTATAAATGTTTTCATTATTCGGATGAGGTTCAAGGTCCACAAAAAACATTGACAGTGGCTGTTTTGTAACACGACTTCTTACGTTAACTATGTCCCTGACTTGATGTCCTATCAAAATAAGTTCGTCCTTAATATCAGAAGTTTTTGTCGAATGGTGAATTCCCTTGATTACTACTCTATATGCTCTTTCTTGGTTTTGTTGAAATGTCTGAATGCTTATTTTATGTAAATCAAAATATTTAACAATTTTTCTAAATGAATCACTATTTTTGACCATTAATCTGATTTGGCTGTCTTTCATAGATTTATAATTAAAATCAGTACTAGGTATTTCACTACTTATAGATTTAAGCATCTTACTTATGTTTGAAACGTTTGGGATAAAAATTGGTGGTGGTTTTGGAGATGCATCTTCTATTTCAACTTCTACTTCATTATCTCCATCCTTATACTTTAGGGCATCAAAACGGTTCTGGGTTGAGGTATTTGGTTCTTCAGACAAATTCATTATTTTACGTTGCTGCATATCAGGAGATGTCAATATTAACCGCCGTTTATTTATTCTTTCTGGTACCTGCTGCCAAATACCAGCATCTTCGTCACTATCAACGTCACTTAGGTTATTCATGTTACTTTAAAAAGTTTGTGTTTTGTTGCTTAATATATTTTTTTTTTGTTTTTTTTTTAGTGAATTGCTAATCCCAATATTGGAATGTTAATCCTTTTGTTTGTTTGTTTTTATTTATTTTTTGTTTTTGCTAGTAAATGCACTATATGTCTATTCACATCAATGGTTTGTTAACGATATGTAAGTATAAAAAAAGAAAACTGTTATAATGTTTTGGATTTGCCAAAGTCATGATATATATCTGCAATTACACTAATACATCGATTTTGATTGTATAAAATATTGATTTTAAACTGCAGATATAATCTTCCTATAAGAGTGGGGGAAAATGTTACCACATGCCGTATTGGTAGTGAATTCGGTTGGAAAACGGAAGACATAGAATTTTGGTTGCGCAGGGTTACAATTTTTTTGTGGGTTTTTGACTGACCAGAGTGAGAAGGCTTTAGGAGGTTTCGAAGAAGTGTTTGACCGATAAGAATGTAAAATAACGTTATGGTTACCTTTACACTCTCGGTACCTAATATGCGAGACCAGTAGTGGTGAAGAACTAGCATACGAAGTTTTTGCTCGTGACTTATCTTTCGGAAGACCGGACAGAAACGTGGATGATGTTTATTCGGACACGATATAAATCTATGAAATCTCCGACATTGATGTTATTTGTGTTTCGGAAGCATGGTTAGTATCACCAAACCCCGATTATCTCATATGTCCTTCTGGCTATAAGGTTTTTATATATGATAGAGGAAGTCATGGTGGTGGTGTTGCCACATTTGCGAAAAATAATACTTCTTGCAGAATATGGTTGAAGTCGTCAAATAGTGCAATTAGGCATGTGTTTAAGTATATTTTTGTTGAAGTTTTATCCAATATTCCAATATTCAACGTGCTCTATAATAAAATCAAATGCAGTGGGAAATTATAAGATTAAGATACTGCCGTATGTTACTTATGTGTTCAATACTATCAAAATGTTATATATGTACCCTTTAAAGTGGAAACATGCAAAAAGTGTGTCATTACCAGAGTCTAATGGTAAATACAAATCTATAGCCATCTTGTGTTTTCTATCGAAAGTCTTAGAAAAACTTTTGTATAAACAAGTGATTGAATATGTGAATATTCATTATTTGCTTTGCAGTACGCAATCTGGTTTTCGGCAGAGTCATTGCCGCGTTACGGCTTTTGTGGAAGTTTGTGAGAACATACGGCAAGGATTGGAAAATGGAAATATTATCTTTAGTACTCTTAGGCTTTCTTTAGTGATCCAGGCTATATTTTATGTGTACTTTTGTTTTCCTTATATGCAAGTAATTTACCAAAACAACTCACCTATCTAAATGACTACTTATTCAGAATCTACCTTTGGAAAAACGGACTCTGGTTGAATCCGCGCAAATATAAACGAATTTCAATACGTAAGAAGCTTAATTATTGTTATTTTAAATCGAGAAAAAAATTTAATTGTTAAGACGGCAAAAGACTTGGGAATATTTTTAATACCAATATAACATGGACTGACCACTTATGTAAAACTACGAGCTGTCTGGTACACACTGTATTTCACTCCTTCACGGAGTGGCCTTACTTACAAAGACGCATCTGAGACCTTCCCTGATGTATGGCTATGAATTATGTGGAAGCTGTGACTCAGAGACAAATTGTCTTAATTAATAATATCAAAAGTTATTTTCAACAAAATACGTTTTTTCCAATTGCTACAAAATTTAAATATTGCTCTGTTCGTTTACTTTCCCAGTAAAAATCGAAATTTCAGAGAGTGAGAAAAATTAGTTCTCAAAAACATAAATATCCAAAATAGCAAACGAACAGCAATTTGTAAAAATTTGCAAGTTCATTGAAGCAGCTGATTGTAACCACGTTATAAAGTGAAGAAGAAGTGAAACTCTAAATTAAAAAAATCATGTGAGTCCGATCACAGGGAAGATGTGTAAACATCTAGTAATTAAAGATTTTTTATGTAATTTTTTAAAATCAAACAGAAAGCGTCATCTATGTATCACTTATAGCAAAAACTGTTTCAGCTTATTCAACAACCGTTTGCTGTAAAAAGGTACAAATATCCTAATATAAACGTATATAAGTGATACATAGATGACGCTTTTAAAAAAGTGGCATAAAAAACAATTTTATATCATAATTTTTTCACCAATACAATCATAACTCACACAGCGTTATCTGCTTCAGCTCACACCGATATGAGTTACGCTGTTTTTGTGATTGTATTGTGAAATAGAAATTTACCCCCCTGCGCGTATAGATGTTTACACATCAAAAAGAAATATACCCTAATTAGAAGAACTTATTTTATTTAACATATAAAAGTATTCATTGAAACTAATATCAGTACCTATTGCTTTTGAAAATAAACATTTATTATGAAAGAAATTGGTAGACACACATATTTTTTTTTTTGCAGGAACCGGTTTTGAAAAATTAAAATTAATGAAACCTGGTTATGTGAATATATACTTATTTCTTTTATCGGTCATTTCCTCAGAATTATATAAAATTTTTCCAAAAAATCGAATTGCAGTATTTTTGCTTTATTTATCACAAAACTCAATCAAATGTTTTTCAAACATATGTTTTTTCTTACTCTCTAATTCTTAGTGGCAAAAATATATCCAGTAAATATATATATATATACATATCAAAAAATTTACTGTCATTTAACGCTCTCATATGTTCTCTTTTACTGGGGGTTTGAAGTAAACGAACAGGATTCAGTTAATTTTGTGATAATTTGTACAAATTATTACAAATTATCACGTAAACGAACTGAGTTATAGTTATTTTTGTACTAAGTATTTTATATTGTTGTGAGATTATATTAAATTAAAATTGTAACACAACTTTATTTTTTTGTACAAATGTTCTTTATATTTTAAAAGTCAAATACCGAATGATTTTTATTTTACAAATTGTCTTATTTCTAAAAACTACATAGTCTAAGATAATTTATAAATTTAATAAAATAATTTCTTTTAAAGTGTTTTAAATGCAAAGTGTTTTCTGATAGCTACAGTAATCCTCCTCCAGCGTTGTCATTCAGCGAATCGACGAACTTTTTCGTCAATTTCTCGTCACTATTGTCTGTATTTAGGGAGTCATTAAAACTTGTACAGGGCTTCAATCTATCTATGGAGATAATTTTTTCGTTGACACCTCAAAGCCGATTTTAGAGTCCGATGTTCTCTCTATGAGTCCATTAGCTTAGGGATGATATGATGTTGTGTGGGTATCTCTATCTCTAGTTGCTATTAGAGGGATGGCAAATTCCAAGTCGGACCATTTCTTCGAACTCTTTTTTAACTATAAGAAGTTTTTCAGGAGAAGGACGCCTAGGCTTGCAAAATACTGGATGACCATAAGTAGTTTCTATGAAATGTTGTACTGAATGTCAGAATGAAAATTATTTTTAGATAAATCCTTATATTCTTGAACTAATAAATAATAGTTCGAAGAAGTTGATATCTTTTTATTGAACAATTTAGACTACTAACGTTTATACTTTTACAACGTTGCATTAATGTGCTATCTATTGGGAGTTGTTCTTGACATAAATAAGAAGACCATAGTTGCTCAGAAAATCGGATCCCAAAATTGGCTTCTGGATATCAGCTATTGTGAAATTCCATTGAAAACGACGATTAAGGCCTAAATCAATGTTAAGAATATTGATTCCAAATGTCTTGATTGGATGGAGTCTAATTAGCTGCATATAAAATGAGTGAGCTGGGGTGTGGCCTACGTTACAAAGATGTTACTGGTAAAACTGACAAAGTTGTTGCATCCAAAGTTGCCTCAAAACGTCTTCCGAAACCTTAGCCTGAGCTAAAGAACGCATCTGGCTTAACAATTCCGATGGATTTTTATCAGCAAGTTCAACATTGGTTAAAGGCTTCATAAGACGTTTTTCTTCAGAGTCGGAAAAAGAACTAATAAGCTTTAATTTCAATGAGACGTGCATATTTGTTGTTGTTGATAATATCCTGCACTTTTTCAAGGATGTTGCTCTCAATTGATGCCACAATGGTGTGAATGTTAGTTGATTCCTATGTCACACCAGCCATTAAAAACTGCGATTACAATTGCTGGAACCAAAGTAAAGGATCGGAACTCCAAAACGGAAGTGGCTTTACAGCAACCCGAGAAATTTCCATTGATAAAATAGAATTTAAACGCGGGGCATCAATTTGTTGGAATTATATTAAATTAAAATTATAACAAAACTTTATTTTTTAACAGGAATGTTTTTATATTTTATAGGTCAATTACCAAATGATTTTTATTTTACAAATTTTCTTATATCTAAAAACTAAAAAGTCTAAGGTAATTTATAAATGTTATTATTTTTTTTTTAATACAAAGTGCTTTCTGATAGCTACAATGACACAAATTAATAGCAAAAACATAAAATCAATCTTTTTGGAATCAATTATACAAATAAATTAATAAATAAGAATGTGTTCCACAAGATTAGGTTTAACAGTCGTGTTACTAAAAAGAAAGAACGTATATGAGCAAAGTAAACAAGATGAAGATATTTTCATATGCTAAAGCGCAACAAAATGAATCCATGGAGTTCTGGAATCGGATGATTTTTACAGGCGAAAGCGAGTTTAAGATTTATGATAACGTTAGAAGGTGCAGAGTATGGAGAGAAGCCGGCGAAGAGTTTAAAAGGTAATCTATGTTCCACTTTTAAACATAGAGGCGATAAAATATTGAGATTTTGAAAGACTTCTTTATAGTGCCCCACTATGATTGGAAATTTCTCCTCATTCCCCGGACATTAATCCAATAAATAGAAAAGTTCTAAAATAATTTGGAGAGTTGGGTTAGAGAAACAGAAATAAGAACAAAAAAATATATATATAAGCAATCTAAGAAGAATGGTCTCAGAAGTGACTCAAAATTTTGTTTTTTCTATTTTTAGAAGACTGGAAGCAGTAATAATGAGTACGGAATCATATAGTAAATATTAAGATAATAAAGTTTAGGTGTCCGACTTAATTTTTTAAAGAAAATTTATTAATGAGCACTTATTTTTTGAAGTCGAAATAAAGGTTATATTCTGTTTTTGTAATTGTTTTTATAAATAGGAATTTTTTTAGATCATCTTTCTATGTAATATTAAAGTGTATAACGAATATTAGACGATATTAAACATTGAAAAATTTTAAAAAATAATGCGTAATTTTTTTTTGATATGAGATAAGAGTGAGCACACATTTTATGCATCAACTGTATAAAATAGAGTCATGAAATTTAACATGTATAGGTAGATAAATTACATGAAACAATAATTTATTATTTAAAATTTTTGCCGTTTTTCCAACTAGAAGGGAAAATAGGACCATGGGTGAAAATAAAGCCTTTTATACCTTCAAAACCACAAGAATAATTGAAAAAAATATTATCTAGTTAACGCTGTTTAATATCTTTAAAGTTCAGCTTGTGAAGAAGTGGGTTGTTACCTAATTTAATATATATGTTTTGTACTTTTGAAATTTAAGGTATGGAACTTCAACAACAACAACCATACTTCGATGACATATATTCGAGAAATGTAACTACAGTAGCAGCTGAAACTACCATTTTAAAGTGTCGTGTTAGAAATAAAGGCAGTCGAACTGTATCTTGGATGCGTAAACGAGATCTACATATACTTACCACAAATATTTACACCTATACGGGTGATCAACGATTTTCTGTTGTTCATCCAACAGGTAGTGAAGACTGGGATCTTAAAATCGAATATGTTCAACAGCGTGATAGTGGCATTTATGAATGTCAAGTAAATACAGAGCCAAAAATCAATTTAGCTATAATGCTACATATCACAGGTAAGAATTCGTTATTATTACATATATGTGTTGCTACACACTAATTCAGCAAAAAGAAATAGTGGCATTCTAAATGTCCAAACCATGTTTTTATTCTAGTGTTAATTTGTACATATTTATATCATGGTCCACCTGTGTGATGCTTACTTCATTCGCTTTCAAATCGTTATAGCCCCACATAATTTTATAGAATGTGCATAGCTAACTTTTTCCGAAGTCTTTCACTATGATGTTGAAGTCTAGTTTTCTATTGGCACATTGTTCCTCTTAACTGCTTTGCTTACGATACAACAGTTAAGATGACGGCTTTCTGTTTATAAGCTAAATGCTTAATCAGCTGCCATTTCTTATCTAGAAATATTTATGCCTGGAAGTAAATGGAGTATTCAGTATGCTTCCTCAATGCCGAGCTCCTAACAGTAAGCCGCAGTTTCAGATCGATCGGATGAGGGGAAGTGAGGTTTTAATCTCTTCGTCACTGTGCATGACTATGCGTGGCTACGTCAAAGTTAATCTTTTTTCACAGCAAGTCTATCGACCAAGTTTCAGATCGATCGGATAAGGGCAAATGCGTTTCAAATCACTCCGTGACTGTTTGTGACTATGCGTTAGTGCGCGTGACAGCCACAGAATTAATTTATTGTAACAACAAGACTATGGGCCAAGTGTCAAATGAATTGGATGAGGGGGAATGGGATTGCCCCATTGCAGACAGACAGACAGAAAGTATAAGTTAAAAGAAAGAGTTTAAAAAAATCTAACCCATAAAAACAAAGTTTTTATTAAAACTCTTTATTTCCTTATGCATATGAGTTTTGAATCTCTCCGTGACTGTGCGTGACTAAGTCAAAGTTAATCTTTTTTTCACAGCAAGTTTATGGACCAAGTTTCAGATCTTGAACCGGTTGCCAACAAGTTTGCCAACAGATTAGCTTTAAGATAATCAGATGCTGTCACGCACAGTCACCTCATTCAATCAATCTAAAACTTGGTCCACAGACATGTTATCACCAAATATTAACTTAAAGATAGTGACGCATAGTCACGGAGAGATACAAAACTCATATGCATATGGAAAAGAAGAGTTTTAAAAAAAATTAGTTTTTATGGATTAGGTTATTTATCCTCAAAATAGATATATGTCATAAGATTAATTTCATCTCACACAACTTGTTTTACCTTAATTGGAGCAACCGGTTTAAAACCTTAAAAATATCGGTAGCAAGTGTCAATAAAGACAACGTGCAAAAATTTCAGAACGAAAATTTGAACAATACTAACGTTAAAGACAGTTGAAGTCAATAGTATCATCAACTCTGTTAGACAAAAAACAGAAGCTTGTAGAATTTTAAACAAATTTTTCGAAATTGTGTACATGATTGCCCGATTTATATTAGTTTTTACTTGGAAGCTTGTAATATTATTTTCAACAAAACTCTTGATTTTTTATACCCTCTACACCTCAGTAGCAGAGGGTATATAGAGGTTTGTCACTCCGTTTGTAACGCATCGAAATAAATTTCGGAGACCCCAAAACCATATATTTTCTTGATCATTATAACAAGGTAAGTTGATTTAGCGATGACCGTCTGTCCGTCTGTCCATCTGTCTTTGGAAATCACGATCACGCCGTCAATATCTAAGCTAGACCGTTCGTTTTTATATAAAATCATTTACTAACATCCCAAAGGAGTTGCAATTTAAGATCGTCAAAATCGGTCAAAGG